>CM069916.1:0-257648 GCA_036172215.1 Camellia granthamiana | reverse complement strand
TCAAAAATTTAATGATATGCATTTGCATTCAGCTTACTCTTAATATGGTGTTTCATTGTTAGAGAAGCTTGCTAGTATTGAGGGATTTTTGTCTTTATGTTTGTGGTAAATTCGACATGGCTTGTTTAACATGCCAATATCACGTATGAAACTTCATTGCAACTCTTGCAATTTCGAAGTTGTGATGGCCGCTTGCAATTTTTTTGGGCATGTTATTATGTCTCTCTCAAATGGTAGGTGTTGCGGCAAAGAAAATGAGGAAGAAAACAACTAGACAACTGAGAATTGAGAAAAAATATTAAATTAATACACCAAACCTATAACAGTAGGAATTTTGAATGCTAAACCTTAGAGATTAATTGTCCTTCAGTATTCTTTGACAAGCAACTGTCCAAAACTGAATCTAAACCATAACTCATCGCCCTAATATTTTCCATTCAAAACCATTGTTAAACTTGGTGAAAATTCCTTTCCCAGGGGCAACATATCATTAAGGCAGTCACCTATGTATTTCCATTAGAAGTGTCGTCGTTTTTGGAGAGCTAAAATGCAGTAGGGTGTTAATTAAGCCTAATACGTGTTTATTAATATACAAATACAATATTATATATCACATAATACATAGCAAATTGTATCGTTTGCACAGGTTTAGCAAATTATGAGCAAGTTGAGCTGCATTAGACAATTAAGGTGTAGCAATGACACTGCTCTCCATTCTTTCTTGAACATGGTTTCATCCACTTCAATAGATGTTGTCCTCTTGTTGAATACTAGATTAGAAGCAATGTGAATTGTACCTTGATTATCACAATACATAGTTATAGGCAACTATACATTAATCTCTGTTCCTTCAAGAAATTGTTTCACCTAGATAAAGATCAAATGAAGCATGAGCCAGAGCTCTATACTCAGCTTCAACGCTAGACCTAGCAGTGACAATGGGCTTCTTAATCTACCAAGTGATTAGGCTCCATTGGTGGATGTCTTGGTTGACAGCCCAATCTGAATCTGTAAAGGCTCAACATGTAAACGACCCTTAGCTCTATATCGAAGCTCACGATCTGGATGAGTTCTAACTAACCAATGATAATCGTCAGTTTAGACAGCAACTCCCCTTGATCAACATAAAGTTTGATATAGAATCCATGTGTCTCCATAGATTGACCTTAACAAACTTGTTTCTTTAGAATATTTAACACAAGGTAGGACCAATGACAAGGTGATTTTCCAAAAAGAAGAGGTATCAGATCCCAGGTGCCTTTATAATGGGGTGCCCTAATGATCCGAATTCTCCTCCATGGCTTACCTCCAACCAGGATAGTGAAAACCTCATGTACAAACTTAGGAAGGTGGACAAAAAAACAAACTTAGGAAACCAAACCAAACCAAGCCTTAATTCCTATCAAATGAGGTCGGCTACATGAATCCTTCTTCTCCACGCGACCCTATCAAAGGCCATTTCGTTAGTCAAATTAAGAGATGGAGAACAAATTAACGAGAACAAAGAGATGGAGACAAAAAGATGGCCACGCGACCCTATCCACGCTACCCTATCAAATTAACTAGGAATGTCGACAAAAAAAACAAAAAAAATTGACGAGAACAAAGAGATGGAGACAAACGAATGAATGATCATTGGATACAAACTATGTAATATGATGAGCAGTACAAGTGCTTTACTTTTGTGCGCTGCAATTGGAAGAGAATTAGGACCATTAGAAGTTGCAAATATGGACCGAAAAAAAAGGATTAGGATTCCGCAAAGGATCTCACAATGTGGAAAAGTCTCATTGGTAGGCAATTTAGGTGCATGCAAAGATGGCAATCGTTGAACATACTTCTGCAATGCTTTCTGCATAGGAAAAGGAGGTGGAACTAGGTGAGGAAGACAGAGAGGTGTCACGATCCCATCCTAACCCCAAACGAAAAAGAGTTGTGATAAGCTAGTAGTCCTAGATTACCAGAGGCATAAGGAGTACATAACATTACATGAGAATACACTCTTTCCAAAGCTGAATATTCACAAGCTACAAAACACCCAAAACATGACTTCCATTCTATTTCAGATATGTACAAATCCTTATACGAAAACAAAGTTTTTTCAAACTTGCTCTTTTATCACCTCCATACATATAGGGAAAAGCCTAATGAATTGTATTATAACAAAGTGGTAAGGTGAATGAATATCAACAATTTTCAGAATAATAGCGTATCTAAACAAAAAGCTTTAACCGGCTTAAATCATATCGTAGTAATGGACTTCAGATTTCCAATAACAAGATAGTGTACATCCATTGAAACAGTTGGAATGTAAAATGAAGGAATTTAGGGTTGGGATTTAGGAAAAAGAAGAAGAAGAAAAAGAAGAGAGGAGAGAAATTTTATATATGTGGCATAATCATTATCCCTCAACTCTACATTAGCAAAATATATATACAAACACTAACATAGCAATATGACCATGCTACCTTCAACTTACGTAAATATTAACAAGAGAACAAAAATAAGTATTTTAACACTCCCCTTCAAGCTGGAGCATAGAGATCAAACATGCCCAGCTTGACTGATAAACGATGAAATGAAGGCCGTGCCAAAGGCTTGGTTAGAATATCACCTAGTTGATCTTTAGAACAAACATAAGGAGTCACAAGTTGCTTGCGTAGCAAGTGATCATGAATAAAATGGCAATCAACTTCTATATGTTTGGTGCGTTCATGAAACACCGGATTATTGGAATGAAGGTAGCAGCCCCAAGACATGCTCATAGGAGTGGGAATAGAAAAGCCAAAATCCGGAAAAGAGACTGAACCCCCCCCCCAGGGCATTTCAGAAGCAGTATGAGTCATGGCACGATACTTAGCCTCAACACTAGAACGAGTAACAACAATCTGTTTCTTGCTACGCCAAGTAAAAAGATTACCACCAACAAAGGTACAATAGCCCGAGGTGGAACGTCGGTTAGTCCTATGACCAGCCCAATCAGCATCAATGAAGCGAGTGACAGACAACAAGGAAGATGGGCGATAGAGCAAGCCTCGACTTGGAGCACTCTTCAAGTTTTGCAAGATATGACACACAACTACAAAATGGGGTTAGCAGGGAGCATGCATAAACTGACTGACCACACCTATGGCATATGTAATATCTGGACGAGTGACAGTTAGATAGATTAACTTCTCAACCAACCAACGATAACAACCTATATCGGGAAATAAATCCCCAGTTTCACCATCAAGCTTGATGCTAGAATCCATAAGAGTATCACTAGGGCGAATGCCTAAGAGGCCAATCTCAGTAAGGCTTGGTTTGGGTTATACTATATAATCCATCTTTTTATCTTTTTATCTTTTTTCCATCAAATTACCTCTCTACTTTTCTGCACATCTTTTCGTAAAAAGACAAAAAGTGCACTTTTTTAGGATACCCCAAACCAACCCTAAGAAGATCAAGAATACATTTCTGTTGAGAAAGAAAAGCGGGCAACTTCAATTTCAAGAAAATACCGAAGATGGCTCAAGTCTTTGCTGTGAAATTGTTGGCCTAAATACTGCTTCAAATCAGCAATACCAGTGGAGTCACTCTTAGAAATGATGATGTCATCCACATAGACAATAAGAACAATACTCTTAGTAGATAAGTGGAACAGTGAAATCCATAGCGGAACAGTGAACTATGAAGTACGGACACGCATACGGACACGGATACGGACACGGGACACGGCAATTTCTAAAAAATGGGGACACGGCAGGGGACACGACAATTTTTTTAATTTTTTTATAAATATTTTTATTTTAATATACATTAATTATTTTATTTATTTATTATATTTTTTAAATAATATGTTCTAATTAATTTTTTTATTTTATTTTATCTACATGTGTTTTTTTATTTATTTTATTAATATGCATAAATATATATTATCTTATAATATGTATTATATATTATATATTATCTTGTACATATATTATATGTTATATAATAACTATTAATATATATAATATATTATCTTTGAGTACTGGTGGTCAACGAAACATTTTAGTCTGTGAGAGAGAGAGAGAGAGAGAGAGAGGGGTAGACGAAAGGGGGGAAAGAAGAGAGGCAGATGAAAGGGTTAAAAGAAGACGAGAGAGAGAGAGAGAGAGAGAGAGAGAAGAGGCGAGAGAGAGACGAGAGAGAGAGAGAGATGAGAGAGAATAGAGACGTACCAGGTCAAGAAGTGATGGAAGATCAACTGGAGACAGAGATCGACTGGAGAAGGAGATCGAGATAGATCGATCGATTGAAATGGAGATGAACAGGTTTGCATTTCTTTTCTCTCTTTTCTTCTTCTAATTTTGGATTTAGCTCTTCTTCTCCTCTTCCTTCGAATTAGGGTTTTCTATTTTGTTCCCCTGCCGTGTCCTCTTGCTATGTACCGCCGTGTCCCTGACGTGTCCCATACCAAAAAATAAATTAATTAAAGGGACACCCTAAATGGCGTGTCCCGTACGTGTCCCTGTATCGGACACCGCAACGGCTTCCATTTTGGCGTGTCCATGCTTCATAGACAGTGAAAGCCATAGGCAAGCATAACAACACTAAAGCGATCAAACCAAGTACGAGGGGACTGTTTAAGACCATACATGGCCTTTCGCAATCGACAAACAAGATGCTCTTGGCTGGGAACAACATAGGCAGGGGGTTGATCTATATAGACCTCCTCTTGGAGATCACCATGAAAAAAGACATTCTTGATATCAAGTTGATATAAAGGCCAAGACTTATTAACTGCAACGGAGAGAAGAATCCGAACAGAGTTAAGACGAGCCACAAGAGAGAAAGTTTCCAAGTAATCAACACCATAGGTTTGTGTGTAGCCTTTGGCTACCAGGCGAGCCTTAAGTCGCTCAACAATTCCATCAAGAAGATACTTGGCAGTATAAATCCAACGACAACTTACAATAGATTTGCCAGACGGCAAGTTATAAGTTCCCACATCTGATTTTGATGAAGAGCATGCATTTCCTCATCCATGGCATGCTTCCAACTAGAGATGGACATAGCTTATTGATAGTAGTGGGGAATGGAAATACTAGACAAGCTACAAGCAAAAGAGTGAAGACTAGGAGAGAGGCGATCATAAGAAATGAAATTAGCAATAGGATGTTGAGTGCAAGTGTATTTATCTTTGCAGATTGCAATAGGAAGGTCATCAGAGGGACATATCAGCAGGTGGAACAGGGACCTCAGACAAAGGAGATGAACTGGTTGGGCTGTAAGACACAATGCGATGAGCTTAAGACTGTTGATAAACTTGCAAAAGAGGGGTAGAGGCGAGATGAGAGGGACAAGATATATGAGTGGAGGAGGAAAGAACACACGAGGGAAGAGTAGGAGTGAGGGAGGCTGGCTCCTTCTCACGACAAGAGAGAAGATCAGTAGATAACTCTGGCCCAGAGGAAGAAAAAAAGGAGTAGACTCAAAAAAAGTAACATCAACACTGACAAAGTACCGATGTGACTCAGGATGGTAGCGCCGATACCCTTTCTGAGTACGAGAATAGCCTAAGAATACACATTTGCGAGCACGAGGAGATAACTTATCCAAATCGGGGTCAAGAACATGGACAAAGGCCATTTAACGAAAAACGTGAGGCGACAAGGGAAACAGAGAATAGGAAGATGTGTGTACAATACTAGAAGGCATGTAGATATTAAGAAAACAAGCAGTAAGAATAGTATCGCCCCAAAATTGTTTGGGAACATGCATTTAAACATCAATGTGTAAGCAACATCTAACAAATGGCGGTGTTTTCGCTCTGTAATATCATTTTGAGGAGATGTATGAGAACAATTAGTTTGATGAATAATATCACGAGCATCACAAAAAGTAGTTACAATAGACTGTACATATTCTAAGACATTATCAAACCGAAATATTTTAATGCGTTTCCCAAATTGAGTAAAGATTTCATTATAAAAGTTAGAGATAATAGAAGGCAAATCAGATATCTATTTCATTAAAAACAACCAAGTCATCCGAGAATAATCATCCACAAAAATAACAAAATAAAAAAAATCATTAACAACAAAAATTTTAGGACCCCAGATATCCGTATGGACAAGAGCAAATGACTCAGACACACGACTACTACTACGACTAGGAAAAGAATTACGATGATGCTTCCCAAATTGATAGGCTTCACACTCAATCTGAGAAATATGACTTAAACCAGGAAAAGTTAACTTGAGCTTGGCCAATGAGGGATGACCCAAGCGAAAATGCCATTGAAGAGGAGATATAGTTGCACTCAACACAGCAAATGAAGGGTTAGGAGACGGCTTCGTGTCTAAAAGTATAAGCCATCATTCTTATGCCCCAAACCAATCATGCTCTTGGTCTGGAGGTCCTGCAAAACACATGAAATAGGAGAAAAGGTTATCGAACAGTGGAGAGATTGAGTCAATTGGCTAACAGATAATAAATTAAATGGAAACCTAGGAACATAAAAATCCGAAGGTAACGAAAGGGATGGAGTGGGGTGAAGAGGACCTTGACCACTGACAGGTCAAGAAGATCCATCACCAAGTATAATAGAATGATCAACAGGTCTAAGAGTATCAAAAAAGTGAGGAATTACCAGAGATATGGAACTAGCACTAGAGTTTAGGAGCCAAGGTTGAGTGGACTTAGCAACACATGCAACATTACCTGAACTAGTGTAGTAGTGGTGGAGGATGAAGGTAGACTAGGCCAGAGAGACTGGACAAGAGCGGTAAGCTCACTAATCTGAGTAGTGAGTGTCTCATGAGAATCAACCGGAGAAGCAACAGAACTAGTGGAAAACAAGGAGGACTGTGAGGATAGAGCATCCATAACCTGATGGACATGGTCAGGTTTACCATACTTCTGCCAACGCCAAGGTTCAGTATGACCTTAGGAACCACAATGAGTACACTTGCGATCACCACGTGTGCGAGAACCAAGTCCACTACTACCTTCACCCCTAAAACCACCACGTGAGCCACCACCATGAGAACCAGCCCCACAAGAACCCCGTGAACTAGAATAAGAGCCCCGTTGACTAGATGGGCCAAGAAAACCTCCTTGATAAGACCCACGATCACCACTACTTGAGACCAATGCAAAAGATGACAAGGTAGAGGACCTAGAGGTGGATTGTGCTTGTCCTAAAGAAGAACGTAACAGCCGAGAATAGGCATTAGCAGCATAAGGTAACGTCTCACTGGCAAGAATTTGATCCTTGATCCCTCACAATTTAGGATCTAAGCCGGAGAGTAAAGAAGCTATCATAAACTCCTCCCAATGTTGCTTCTGTTTGTTCACATCAGTAGTGAAGGGTTGATGCTGCAATAACTGATCTCACAAGGTCTTGAGACTACTATAATAATTGGGAAGGGACCGGCCAGATTGGCACATAGCAAAAATCTATTCACATAACTCATAGACCTGAGTGACATTACTCTAATTCGAAAAGGATTCAGCAATGGAGTCCCAAATTTCCTTAGAGTTATCACAAAATTCCACGGTAGTAGCAACATGTGGTTCCAAGCTATGCCAAATCCAACTCATAACACGAGAATCCTCACTACATCAATCATCATAAGCTTTGTCGTCAGTAGCAAGAGGGAGTTCGCTAATGAAGCAGTATTTCTTCTTACCAAATAATTGGCACCATTCAATTTCTTGATAATAATAGATTTAGGCATGTCATCATCCATACCCACAGCTATAGTCTCAATTTCAACCATGACAAGCAATCACACAAAATACTCAACAGAAGAGTATGAATGTAGCAGAATCCTTACAAATAGGAATTACCCACACCAATCAACACTTACAACAATGAGTGTAGACACTGGAACTAGTTCAATCAACAAAAATCCATGACTACAGAGACATGAGTGGGGAGAACCTATGTCTACCAAACAAATTTAGACCCAAATTCAACCAAAAACACCAATCCACCAACACAAATCAACACTTTAAGATCAAACAACCCTTGCTAGATAATTTTCGACCCCTATATAGTAAGTTTCATTAGGTAGAAATTGAAAAATAAAACTGCTGAATGTGTACAGTACCAAAATGAAGCCAAAATCGAATCAAACATCAACCCAACAATAGTAAATCAACAAAATAATAGCAAATAACAACTGTGGGAGTGTATTTTAGCTCCTAGAGATAGGATTTCAACAAGCTAATCCAACAAAAACTAGTCCCAAATTCAGATTCGAAGATTGACACCAAAAAACACGAAAAACATTCGAAAATAGAAAACTCACATCAGGATGATCAAAAAATTTCACAAAAATCACCATAAATTTGAGGAGGAAATTTCAAATATAGGGGTGAAGGACCCGTCCGTACAGTGCTTATGTTATGTTTGACGGCTGATGACATTAGCACATCTCGGTCATCTCCAATTGATCTCTAGAGTCTGTAGAAACCTTTCTAATAAAGAATAGATTGCTCCGATTCCAAGTTAGAATGTAAAATGAAGGAATTTAGGATTGAGATTTAGGAAGAAGAAGAAGAAGAAGAAGAAGAGAGAAGAAAGAGAAATTTTATATCTATTGAATAATCATTATTCCTCAACTCTACATCAACAAAATATATATCCAAACCCTAACATAGCAATATGACCATCGTTCCCTCAACTTACGTAAATATTAACAAGAGAACAAAAATAAGTATTCTAACAGAAACAAAACAAAGGAATAATCGGCCTAGGTACCGATTGGACAAACACACATTTCTGTGGCAAAGGAGATCTCAATCATCTGCTATTAACCCATTTATTGTCTCTTAGTATCTGGGACTAATCTGGGATGCCATTTTTACGTATGTCATACATAAACATAGGATATCCATTCATATCAAATATTTTAATGTATTCCAAAGTATAACATGATTTGAGTTCCAATTAAGCATTTGAACTTAATTTCAAGATAATACTACTCACCAATGGCTCGTACAAGTAGGATGATTCACAAAATTATTGACATACACAAGTACGAAGAAGCAATGTCCATTGAATACTCTATCTAGCTTGTATGAACCTCAAGTTTGAGATTAATTCAAGTGTCATCTTAAATTCAAATCATTCTTCATTTGATACAAGTTTGAGTATTCATTAGAGCCTTCTCTAAGTGCTAATACTCGTTCTAAGGGTTAGAAGTGGTCCCAATAGGTTAAAACAATAAAAGAAAAATATCACCCAAAAGATTGGATTCCGCAAGTGTGAGTATCCCGGGCTGCTCTTGCGGATCTCTACAGCTTGCCATCCAGGTCTTTTAAGTATTAGGATTATGTTTGATTTTTGACTCTTGTGTCGTGTGTCCTAGTCCGTGCTTCTTTGGGTAGGAGAATAACACTTGCAAATATTTTATGTTCAGATATGACTTAGTAACCCTTCTTTTAGAATGCTGTATCTGGACAAAATATAGGAAGCGCACCCAGTTTTGCGATTATATACGAAATGTATTTTTGGAGATCGGGAGTGGATATGTACATTTTCCATTTCTTCATTTATTATTATTAATATTAAATTTTTTTTTTCTCTCTCCTTTGTGTTTTTTGTTTTTCTTGAATACCTGCTATTCTTTAGCCTCATGTTTCTGTACATGCTTTTGCAGAAGCCTATTGGAATAATTGCTCTTCTGGATGAAGCTTGGTACAATATGACTTTGCCATTGGCAATTGGTGTGTGTTGCTCTTTTAGATTACTTCAGTTCTGTCATATCCTTATTTTCCTATTTATGCAGCATGTTTCCCAAATCAACACATGGAACATTCTCAACCAAGCTGTTCCAGAATTTTCGGGCTCACCCAAGGTTGGAGAAGGCAAAATTTTCAGAAACAGATTTTACCATTTCCCACTATGCTGGCAAGGCATGTCATACGCATTGAAGTTGTGTTGTGGTCCAGAAATTTTATAAACATAGTTTTAACTTTCCTTATAATTCTGCAGGTTACATATCAGACAGATACTTTTTTAGATAAAAATCGTGATTATGTTGTGGTGGAACATTGCAATCTATTGTCTTCTTCCAAATGCTCCTTCATTGCTGGTCTTTTTGCTTCATTACCGGAGGAATCTTCAAGGTCGTCATACAAGTTTTCTTCAGTAGCCTCTAGATTTAAGGTATGAAACTTGCACATCAATATGTCACCCTGTCTTTTTTTAGTGCATAATACCCTAGTAATTCTGTATTGACAAAACAATATGAATGAGGAAGGTGAAGAAAGTGGATAAACTAGGGGTTTGAAAAGTTCTTGCATCAGATACTCCATTGATTACATAATTGACAAAGTTGATTGTTTTATTTGGGGACAGATTCATGATATGATTGACATCAGTCTGTTAGTTTGCGAGTAAAATTCAGAGCAAGTAATATTTGAAGGAGTTGGTTAATCAGATTTATTACATTGATCTGTCCACAACTTTTGTTGTCCTTAGGATAGGTCAACCTTTTTTTATTTATAGAAAAAGACTATATAGGGGTGAGGGATAGATAGAGTTACGTGAGGATTGACTAAATAGGGTGGTGTCCTTGCTATAGGTCGTTTGAAGAGTATTATGGAGAAAGATGTAGAATCGTTTGAATGAGAGAGAGTTCTCTCATTCTATCATCTAGAAAGATGTAGAATCGTCCTTCTGTGCCTCAACTTTTGGAGAGAACAACTTTCACATGAGAGGGAATCTTTGTATATAATAGCAAGACATTATTCCCATTAATGAGAGAATGTCGGATGTGGTGAGATTGTGGATGTAGCTTTTGCATTATTTTTGCCAAGTGGATGCTCTTATACTCAAACCCATGTTCTTATACTTGTTGGTTGGGGATCTTTGGACTATACCTAACAATTACTTTGGGAGGCTCCTAAATGTGAAAAAATGATCTTTCATGGTCTTTGGATTTTATTATTATTATTTTTGTTATCTGCTTGGATCATCATGTTGATTATTCAGTGGCTAGTTGTTGGCCAAATTGGTGGCATCACTTTGGGTAGAGTTGCTTCAAGGCATGGCATGTGATGTACAATAATGGCATTTTGTAGTTATTGACGTGTCATTGCAAATTTGCGAATACATGAAATTTTGTTGATTATGCAATCGACATGTTTCTTCTTGTTAGACTAGAGATCACACAGAATGACATAACATCTATTTTGTTTATTATGAAATCGGAAAATTTGTGAATATATGTTTCTTCCTAACATCCATGTGAATTGAGGAGGGCACAACCCTGTCATGTGCAAAGCTTGGTTCTTTGTGGAGCCCACCACTACTGGAAGCAGTCCTTGGTAATGCATGGAACAAGTAGCACGGTGAGGGTAATGCAGTGTTATTAAAGGCGATAGGCACACCAAGACGCCAAGGTCTCTTGAGGCCTTGGCTCAAGGTGCAGGCTTCACCGAAGTGAGGCGCACCTTGTACGGAAATTTTTTTTTTTTTTAATATAAGTAAATAATTTAGTATTCAACATAAACAAAATGAAACGTTTTAGTGTTTTTTGGAGATTAAGTTTTAGGGTTAATTTTTCTTCTATCATTGATTTGGGTTTGAATGCCCAATGTATTGGATTTGGGGTTGAATGCCCAATGTGTTGGCATCTGTAATAAGAGTAGGGATCTTCTGTAGCTGCACCATATTAAATTAATGGTTAGATTTTAAACAAAACCAATTAAAGAAACAATGAAAAAAGCCTCAAGACGCAAACCTTGGGCCAGTCAGGCGCCTTATCACAATCGCTTGGCTTGAAACACTACAAGTTGCAAACCTTGGGCTTGGACAGGACTTGAGCCTATGCGCGCTTTATTGAAGTCGTCTGGTCTGGAACACTATAAGTCGCAAACCTTAGGCTTGGACGGGACTTGAGCCTAGGTGCGCCTTATTGAAGTCGCTTGGCCTGAAACGCTGCAAGGCACAAACCTTAGGCCTGGATGGGACTTGCGCCTAGGTGCACCTTTAATAACACTAGGGCAATGCATGGAACAAGTAGCGTGGTGAGGGTTGGATTAGATCCACTTAGAATGAATGGAACTTGAAATATTTGGAAGAGTTTTGTATCCTTCTCTCGCCCCCCCCCCCCCCATTAGGTGATTTTTTGTTGTTTTCTTTTCTCTTTTCTAATTTCCCTCTTCTAAACCCTGGGAAGAGGTGACAACCCTTCCTATCTTATCTTCTTTCTTCTCTCTTTTCTCTCTTTCTATGTATATCTTTTCATATTTGGGAATAAAAGAAAATCAACATGTAATTGGATTTGAGTTTGATTAGATTATAGTTGAAATCAAGATAATAGTGGGAATAAAAGAAAAATTAGCATACAATTAGATTTAGAATCTAAACAAATCCAAGTTTGATTAGATTATAATTGGATTTCTATCCAATTTAAATTTCAAGTGGCAACATTGGTCTTTTAACAAGACTTCAATGGCCTATCCAAAAAAAAAAAAAAAACAAGGCTTCAATGGGCTTGGGTAAGAGAATTTGGCTATCCAACTAGTTGGTAGCCCTAGTTTGGGCTATTTATTTGACATTATTGTCTTTGAGGGCAAATACACATTGTAAACATTTTGTAGGCATGGTAATACATATAAACTTAGTAATAGTTTCTTGTATTGTTTTGTTTAGTTGTTTAGATAGCCTCTGTGAACATGTATTTGTAGTTGTTAGTAAACCACAGGCGAAGATTGGTTAGCTATGAATTTGGGTAGATAATTTAGCCTCGTGACACCAAGCACCTTGTTACTCATGATCAAGGTTTCAAATAATGGTAGTAGCGTGGCAGTGGTTGTGGTGCAGTTTTAGGATGTAACTGATGTTGCTTAACAATACTGGACAATAGAGTCGTGATTCTTTCTTCTTTGCACAAGTCCTATATCGATACGCATGTTTTCATTCAAAATCATATATATTTGGGCTCATAATAATTTGTAATGATTTTTTTGGTATAATTAGTGAACATGATTTACTTTAGGTAGTTAATTCTATTGTTAAGTCATTGTCAAGAGGAACATATCTACTTTCTTTCAATAATTAGTTATTTTATTTTATTTTATTATTATAGTTAAAAAGACTAAAAAAACCAAAATTACTAAGTATAGCTAATGTCAAATGAAGCATGTAGAATCTTGATCAATAATACTTTGAAATGGAATATCCAAGAAAGTCTCAAACAACAAAGCTGAAATAAAACAAGTACATGTAGGTGAAATTTATTTATCTAACTCAAATTAAGCCACAAAATTAATAAAAAATCGAAAAATTGGAAGTTATATCGAGAATGGAATACACAACCACCTTTGAATTTACCATGAAATGTTGTCGTTTTGTAGGTTAGGAAGGTAAATCGAGGTTGAAATAGGAATTTTAGAGGGCTTGGGCTTATAAAAAAGAAAAAGGAAAATAAAATTGATACTTTAAAATGTTCATTTGTCCAAACTGCGATTGTGGAGGCCGTTATGCCTATATTGAAACCCTTCTACACTGTTACATAATGACTGTAACATAGAGGAGCGGTCAATTTTTTAAATGTTGACGTTGGTGGTCCCCTTTGCATGGGGTGCATGGTACATTGGTGTTTGGATATTGCTATATGCTTTGGGCAACATGCTTGACATATGTGAAGCTCCTATTGGAAACCCATAAAATTATTAGAGTTTAGAGGATGACGTAAGGTTGGGCAATGTTGGGTTAGTTTGCGAGCCATTTTGGGATTTATGCAGAGTGTTCAATAAGAACCTTTGGACTAGATGCCCTTGATTTGATAATGTTGATTCCGTTTGTGCACTACGATGAACACTAGTGACCTGTTGAAGAAATGAGTAATACTTCTACACTGTACCTTGTTGTTTCAGGCTCTTGGCAAAAGCCTTAGGTTTGATTCGTTTGGGCTCTATGATGCCATTTTGGGATAAACACCTACTTGGAGGCTCTCAGCCTTGGGAATTCTTGATTGTGCTACTAGTAGGGCCATTGGTGCCTGATATAAGAATGATATACCCTTGATTGAGTGCTGGTAAGCTATTTGTTTGTGTATTACTGTTTTGGCCAACGTGGGAGTGGTCAAGTCTTCCACTTTTTGTTTCATTAGAGTTGGTGTGGTTTTCTAACTTTTTATGTTTTAGCTTTCTACTTCTGTTTAATATTTTAATTGTATTTAGGCCTTTTCTTGTTATGTTTATCTGTTGAAGATTTGGTTGCATTGTTATGGCATGGTCCATCTATATCTGTATCTTGCCTAATAGAACTTGCTATGTGTGACTGTTCTGTTTTTATTTGTAGCAACAACTTCAAGCTTTAATGGAGACTCTCAATTCAACGGAGCCTCATTACATTCGCTGTGTGAAGCCAAACTCTTTGAACCGACCTCACAAATTTGAGAATCAGAGTATCTTACATCAGTTACGATGTGGGGTCAGTAGCATCAGAATTTCTTCATTTCATACAATTTGTTATTTGATGAATTACATGATGTTATGTACTGTCTAAAGTTCACCTGTTTTCAAAACATGAGAAAACACTTTTTGTTTCCTCAAATTTTGGAAATTTTGAAAGTTGCTTTTTTGTTTTGGAAAACAAAAATAGTTACCAAATGTGTTTTCATTTTCAATTTCCAAAATTTTTTAAAACAAACAGAAAATAGTAAGTTTAGTGGCTAATTTATTTGAGCAGATACTAACAAAGCTGATAAAATTTGGAATTGGTAAAAATTATTTAGCACAAATATCCATCTTTTTGCTAAAACTACTCCTGTTTTTCATATATTCCCAGCATGATTGTTATGGGATGTAATTTGCAATGAATTCAGGCTAAGAAATGGATAGGTTTAGACTGTATGCACAATAATTTTCACTTGAGTATTGATAGTGTTCATGTGGCAATTTTGCCATTTGAATGTAATATCTGTGTTTAATTTACCACGACACAAGCTTATATACTAATACTATGGTGAGAGGATGATTCTTATCGATGTTTGTAAAGTTCTTTATAATAATTGTTTGATTTTCTTCAGGGTGTCTTAGAAGCTGTTCGGATAAGTCTGGCTGGTTATCCCACTCGGAAAACTTACCATGAATTTGTGGATCGTTTTGGACTGTTAGCTCTGGAAATTATGGATGGAAGGTGGGTTTGTTTGTAAAGCTTATGCAAAGTAGTTACACTGAATGATTTGCATATATTCTTCATGTTTCATCATCCATTTCTGTTTGATTTTTCATTTGAAAGTACGATGTTTTTTTACGTATCTACAGGAACCATTGAGTCAAACATGCTAATGTATAATTGTTATTATATTTGCATTGCCAAATGTGCCATATCCTTTTTGGTATAGAAGAGGATATAAGTTTTTTGCCAAATGTGCCAAAAAACTTACAAGTTCAATGCTGGTCACCTTTACATTGTTAGCTCCTTTGTTATGGGGCTAGCATGCTTTGCTAAATTCCAGTGGAGCTCTTGGAGCATAGGGTATGACTTGCTGATATACTAAATTTTTTTTCAGATTTTTATGGTTGGTAGCATGCAATTGGGTGAACAGAAATCTGGCATATCATCGTATATCTTGAATTTGAATCTTTGTTACTTTTTGGATGTTACTTCTGAATTTTTTCAATCCAGTTCTAGTGTGATACCAATTACTGTCCAATGTTGTGACCAACTTCCATCCATGGGATTGATTGACAATGTGCTTGTTTGGTGCAACTTATTATAAACTAATAGTTGATAATCAGAAAACAGAAGCCAAAACCTCTCTCCACCAACTTCCGAATAATCAACTTATTTAAGTTATTTCTGCCTAAAAAGCAATAAGCAGAAGTTTCACCAAATAGTCTTACATAGACTTTAAAATAAAAAAAGCTATTAGCAACTCATATAAGCTGCACCAAACAACCCCAATGCTTTGATAAAGTTGAGTACTTAATGAAAGAGATAAAATGAGTTACATAGTATACAAATGCGCCCCCTCTTTTTTTCTCAAATTAGGGTAGGGGTCCTGGGGGATAAAAAGTGGCAAGGTAAATATCTAAGATGGTTGTATATTGCTATGAGCATAACACATACTGACTGATCTAGATGGCTGCACGATTTTCGTAATTTGATTGTAAATCAAGTTACCGTATTTGGTTTGTTGTGCAGCTGTCCATATACTTGTTAAGTGTTATAGGCTTTGCTTCACTCATTCAATTTTTTAACGAGCTCCTCTTTCCCCTAGTTTTGGATATGTCTCCAAAAACCTAGAGGATTTCACAATTTTGTAGTCACAAAGATCCTTCAAAATTGTTTCTTTGCTACCCTCTACCCCCCGAGCATGAAATATAGGGGAGAAAAAAGAAAAGGGAAAAGGAAAACTTATTCTAGGTTTGTAATTGAGTGCATCTTCTAAAATACTACTCCCTCCGTCCCAAATTGTTTGTCCGGCAAGAAAAACAAGAACTTAAAAATAATGTATTTTCATACGGAAATTTTTAAATTTGTTTTACTAATTAAAAGATCTCATTCAATACTTTTAATTTGTGAAAAAAAAAATTTTTGACACAAAAATACATTATTTTTAAGGGACAGAGGTATTATCTAACAGGATTTGTGTAGCTGAATATGAATAGTTGGGACACGGCTTTGTTGAGTTAGACATATGAGTGGATACGCTTAACTGGATCTATGCATACATGTAATTAATTTTCTCTATGACAAATGTGGAGTCTTTAATATATGTTATGCTGATGATTTTAGATGTAGGAGAGTAACTTTTTTCTTGCTATTTGATATTTGTGTGCTTAGCCTATCTCACCCCCTCTCCCTATTGATGTTTTAACAGTTATGATGATGAGAAAACAACAGAGAAGATACTTCAGAAATTAAAGCTTGAGAATTATCAGGTATGCTCCCATAAATTTATATTACAGTTGGCATCACAAAATTTGTGTTATCTTGTGTTTTTTTTAAAAAAATTCCTTTCATGTTCAGTTTGTTGAATGTTTCAATTGTGAAGTTTTTAAGTTTTATGGGTGGCAACGTTGGCTTATTGTTATTTATTTGTTATTATTATCATTGGTTTTTTTGTAGTTGGGAAAGACAAAAGTTTTTCTTAGGGCTGGTCAGATTGGAGTTTTAGACTCACGACGGGCTGAAGTTTTGGATGCTGCTGCAAAGTGTATCCAGGGTCGGTTACGGACTTTTGTTGCACGCAGGGATTTTGTCTCAACCAGGGTTGCTGCAGTTTCCCTTCAAGCTTGCTGCAGAGGTTCTCTTCCACAATATAGTTTATATTTGAAACTTTTTGTTTTGCATGTCTTTATTTTTTAAAATTTTATACAACCTTTTCATTGCTTTTATAAGGACAATTTTTCTTCCTCTAACATAGAGCTCAATATTATTTGAAGCAAGGTTGAAAGGTGAGCAAGTGATCCTTGTGTTGCTCTATGATGCCTTGGATTAGGTCTGAAGGATGGGGGTATAGGTATGTTAGGGTTATGTCAAATTCTGTTGGGGGTTTTGTGAATATTGTATAATCGTAGGGAAACTGTTGTGTAACATATGCACTCACCACTAGGCTAAGAAGCACGGACACTTCTACGGAGGAAGCGTGTCATGAATGTTGTGTTAGATTTTTTAATTATCCTTGAATAAATTATTTATATATATGACATATAATAATTTATAAAAATGTAGAACTTGAATGTGTCCGCAATGTGTTGTGTCCTGCATTATTTGAAAATTGACGTGTCGGTGTTGTGTCCATGTTTGTGCCACTTAGATTAATAGTTTGGATAGTTTGTAGGTTCAGGTCCAAAGTGGAATTCCTAACTTGCCCATTTTGTTCGACATGCTATGAATTGCTGTTTGTATGGAGGTGGAAAATTGATTTGGTTGGTAATTATGAAGCCTCCGAGTCTTGTAATCAGCAAATTAATATATTACGTGATCTTCACCACATTATAGTTAACTGTAGTTCATCACTAGTGTTAATCTTCAATATCCTCCGTGCTGCCAACTGCTTTATGGGATGGTATTAGTCGATTTAATTAATGTTAAGCCATCAAGAAAATGATTTTTCTGTTTTTGAATTATTTCACCCGTGTTAATCTTCAATATCCTCCATGCTGCCAACTGCTTTACAGGATGGGATTAGTGGATTTAACTAATGTTAAGCCATCAAGAAAAGGATTTTCTGTTTTTGAATTATTTCAATAGTCACTTGGAAATGGGAATGCCTCCTCCCCCTCCCTTATCAGACAAGATGGCCTATTGAAGTTGTTTAACTCTATAATTACAGGAAGACCTCTCTTTTATTGAAACTTCTACTGGACTTTACCTTGCTCACTTCCATTTCTATGCCATCTAATAAATTTCTTCTACATAATTTTTTTCCTCGGTATCCTACTAACATTTTGATTGTTTGATCTCTGTGTTTGAAAAACTTAATTCGGTGCTTCTTTTGGCCTGATATGCCATATATTTTAATAATCCCATTAATCTAATGATGGCATTCTTTGAGGCCCTCAATGCCAATTCAAAGTATGTGACTATTAAGTGGAACTTAAGTGGATGCAGACATCCACCCATTATAGGTTTAAATGAAGTTATAAAAAATAAACAGGCACACTTAATAATCTCAAAAATCAGAGAAGAAGAAAAACTAATGTGTCTCTACAATTCCCATGATCTGTAGCAATATGCCATCTACAATATCCACAGCCACCACCTCAGTCACTATGTATTAACACTTTAGGCACCCCATTGTCAGACATCATACCAAAAGTTGGTTACCGTGATACCATTTTTTCATTTATTTTCCCATTTGTGTTTTTTATTTTTTTTATTTTTACTAAGCCATTTGTGTTTTAATTGACTTGGTGTATTCATTCTTGATTTCCTTGTGCATTATAGATTAGTGATTGTTTAGTCATATTTATTTCTTATCTGATATTTAATCACTGGAACTTTAGTGAGCTTAAGGCAAGAGTTCATTAACTTGTTCTTCTTCTGCATTATTGTCTTGCTTTGCTTTAGATTCAGCACTGTGACACTGATAATTTTTTTTAAAAAAAATATTTTTATTTTGCAGGCATTCTTGCTCGAAATGCATATGCAGTAATACGGGAGGCAGCAGCTGCTATTTTAATACAGAAATATGTTCGCAGATGGCTCTTAATGGGTGCCTATATGCAACTTTCCTCTTCTGCTGTACTCATACAATCCAGCATCTGTGGTTTCTTAACTCGGCAAAGATTCTTGTACAGAAAGGAAAATAGAGCTGCCACTTTAATTCAGGTAAAATTGATTAAGGTTGGCCAGATGTTTCTAGTGGTAGGGCCTCTTTACTGTTGCATGAGAAAAAATCTGTAGTGTATGTGTTTTGCATGTACTGTAATCAAGGTTGAATTAAACAAAAATTTATATTTTATTGCTTTTACAAAACCCTACAAGATAATATGGTATTGCATGCCCATGGAAAGTACATTTGTGAACCCTCTTAAAGCGAAACTCTTCAAAAATAATATTTTTTTTAGCTAATTCATGAATTATTTAATGGGAATTTTTTTTAAGGTCCCTAATATTAAAATTTTATAAGATAAAGGACATACAATATTTATAGTAGTTAAGGTCCCTCAACATTTTTACAGAGAAAATTCTACTTAGAGAAATTTCAATTTTCATAGAGAAATTTCGATATTTCTCTGTGATCATACCAGAGAAATTTCAAAATTTCTCGGAGTCGGGACAAAATTTTTTTGAGTTGGGCAAAATTTTTCCAAGTCAAATGTTGAGGGACCTTAGCTAATAAAAAAAACACCTTGGACCTCTCCTACTACACAAAGTTGAAGATAATCTATTTGAGGGTTGAAAGGGGGTGGACAAAAAAATTTAGGATAAAAAGTTCGCTATATGTCCTGTAATGGAAAGCATTATCAGATTGTTATTCTTAAAGCATCTAAAAATAAAGCATCATGACCAAGAATATTTGTGAAAGAAATTAATCTTTATTTATTTATTATATAAATTGGTGAACAAGTACCAGTTTTCATATCTTGAATTTGCATGCAATGTGGCCAAGGTATATGATAATATAAGGAATGATGAACAAACACTATGTCAGAATTTTATTTTTTGATAAATAAAGCATTTATTAGAAAAGGCATCAAGATGATGCAATGAATACAACACAGCGCCCCAAATGGGCAAACCCCAACCAAGCACTATCCAATTATATCATCTATAAAATCTAAAAAAACAAACAGATCTGGATCAACTGATCTCTCCAACCAACTATACAAAACTACAAGAAGCCGATTCTCTAACCAAAGAACACCATGATGAACCTCTTGAAAGGTTCGTCTATTTCGCTCCAACCATACAAGCCAATCAAGCAAAACGGCGCCAACAGCCACACCCGGCGCCTTTGACGTCCAATCCAAGCACCTCGCCAAGCCCAAAGCATATCCAACACCCTTTGGGGTTGAAACAAATGATCCACCGACTCCGCATTAACACAACACATACAACACCGATTCACTAACACTTGCCCACGCCTAATCAGATTGTCCAACGTGAGATTCCTCCCCAAAGCCGATGTCCACATAAAGAAAACCACTATGTCAGAAATTTAAAAAAATGCTTGCAATGTCTGGACAAATACTATGTCAGAAATTTAAAAATTTGTTGTCAAACTTAGAGAAGGGTTTTTGAGTTACATATTTGTGATTGACTATATTTCGAATTAGTACTATGGTTCTTGAATATCGGTTTTTTTTTTTTTTAAATTTTTTTTTTTAACAATGCATTCTGCATCCGAGTTTGTAAATGGTATTGGATTTATGAAAAAAACCAATTTATAACTGACAACATCAACTTTTGATTTTCTTTTGTAAGATAACTTTTGCTTTCTTTTCCATTGCCATGGAAGTTGCATTTTGCCTGTTGTATTTGACAACTCTCTATTTTTCATCCTTTCCTGACATTTAAGTACGTAACAATCCATAGGCTCAATGGAGAATGTGCAAGGTTCGTTCTACTTTCCGTCATCGTCAAACAAATATTGTAGCAATACAATGTCGTTGGAGGCAAAAATTGGCAAAGAGAGAGCTCCGGAGGCTTAAACAGGTTAACTTTATTAACCGTTGTAGAATGGTTTTTACTTCCAATTCATTGTAGTCTTATTTGTACGTCAATTATATTAAGTTGATGTATTGGTTTTATTAGTTTTATTTGTACGTCAATTATTTGTTTTCCTTTTATTTTATGTATGCATACCCTGTAGTCTATGATGTATTAGTTTTCCTTTAGGAAGTACATTCTATCAATCGTTAATTGCCCAGAAAGTCAGTGACGGATGGTTTCCACTATTACACCACTCTTAAGTTACTTTTTAGGGGTATCAGTTTAGCTATTCTGCTGATTATTCTTTAGAGCATAAGAAATGGGATAATTTTTTGGACTATACATAACTGTTACTTTTCAAGTGATCCGTATTGAGTGGTTTATCACACATTTATATATAATTAATCCAGGAAATGTCTGCATACTTTTCTGTGGTGTCAATTGTTTTCTACCAGGTTGAAGTATCACCTTTTTGTGCATGTATATCTTGTACAGGAGGCTAATGAGGCAGGTGCCTTACGCTTGGCAAAGAACAAACTTGAGAAGCAGTTAGAAGATCTCACATGGCGGTTGCAGCTTGAAAAGAAATTACGGGTATTTAAATAGTTATTCTTGTTTACTTCTATTGTTTCTTGAGTATTGTGTATCTGTCATTCAAGTTTTTGCAACCATTGATTGCAAAGTAGCCGTTTCCTTGTTACATTTGAGTGGTTACATGTGAGTTCATTCTGTAATGGTAACATACTGGGATGCAGGTGTCAAATGAAGAGGGTAAAGTAATGGGAATTTCAAAACTTCAGAAGTCAGTGGAATCTTTGAGCCTTGAGTTAGCTGCAGCTAAATTGGCCACAGTTAATGAGTGCAACAAGAATGCGGTGCTGCAAAATCAATTAGAGTTGTTTGTGAAGGAGAAATCTGCTTTGGAAAGAGAAATCGTTGCTCTGGCTGAACTAAAAAATGAAAATGCACTGTTAAAGGTGATTTGGCACTGTACTCTGTATTTCCTTGTATTCATGTATATTTGTTAATTGTGTTCTTGATGATTAACCAATTGATAAACCTTATTGTGTCGTCTAGAGCAGACATGGCATATTTCCTATAAACCCAAATGGCTGCAATTAACTTTGTTAGGCTTCATATATCCATACGTTGTGTATTGGACCCCACCAGTGGCATGAGTTAATCATTTGGGCATACTTGATGAGCATCCATATTCTTGTAAATCCAGGCAACCCTCTCACCTGTCTTTTACTTGAAGCTAATAATCTTTTTGGACCGTCCATTCTTACCATGGTATGCTTCACCTCTCATTATGCTTCCACCCTGTTGGTGTTATTTATTCCATCATATGGTTTGATTATTTATCCATCAAACACGTGGATTAATTCCTGGGCTTTTTGCCTTTCTATAACATCTTTCCTTATCATGTGAACTTGGAAAGGAAACAAGGTAAAGAGAAAGAATGACAGCTGATCTTGTTATTTTAGTATCTTATAAATGCATTCTTGGAAGGTGGCCTCTCCAAAAGTTGTTATACAAACTTTTATTTTGCACTCTTTTTGTGTTAAAATTGCTGCAAATTGACTGCTGGAAATTGATTCTTTGGTTTCTTTACAGAGTTCTATAAATACCCTGGAAAAGAAGAATTCAGTGCTTGAGCAGGAGCTTATCAAGGCTAAAGATGATACTAATGATATCATGAAAAAGTTGAGGGAAGTTGATAAAACATGTTCACGGCTGCAACAGAATTTGCAAAGGTTGTTCTATAACTACTTGAAAGATTTATGCTGCTTAATAGCTATCTTTTTTTCCCCAATAACAAATAATTCATGTACTTGACTACTATGCTCATGTCACTATCATCTTGCTTGTCAAAAAGCTGCTTTGCATTCCTTTTTCTTCTCAAATATGTTTTTAAATTGTTATGCCTCCTTTTGATCTCTTCCTGATTTGAAAGAGATGTTTTGTGAATACAAGTTTGGAGGAAAAGCTCTGCAATTTAGAGGATGAGAATCATGTACTGCGTCAAAAAGCATTGAGTTCTCCGAAGGGCAGCCGTCCTGGTTTTGTCAAGCCATTTTTGGAGGTAAGATTTGATTCAGTCATTACTTTACATCCACATTCATGTGCACATTCATATAGCATATGTAGTATGTTTGTGCAACCACGTATGTGCATCGGTGTCAGCGTGTCTATGTAAATTTTGCTCCTTTTTAACCTTTTTTTAGTGTTATGACCTATAGCAAATGGTTTACAATTTGATGCATGTTCAGCTATCCCTTCAATAAGAATATGAAAAGAAAAGGAAAAAAAGAGAGGACAAATGAGAAGAAAAAGCAGGAAAATAGAAAGAAAATTCTAGATGTGTAGATTTTCCACCTTTTTAATTTTTGTAATGTTATGACCTATAGCAAATGGTTTTATAATTTGATGCATATTCAGCTATCCCTTCAGTAAGAATATGAAAGAAAAGAAAAAAAAAAAGAAGAAAAAAAAGAGGACAAATGAGAAGAAAAAGAAGGAAAATAGAAAGAAAATTCCAGCTCTACTCTGTATAGGATGGTTTAGTTGACTTTGTACTTGGAAAGTGGGAACTATGGTTTTGTGATTAGTTCCTCTTTGCTGATGAAACAGAAGTACTCTGCTGCACTTGCTCTTCCCTATGCTGATCGGAAGCCTGTATTTGTAAGATTTGTCCCTATCAGTCATATTGTTTTGCATAACTAGGAAATCTAATTTTGCGTTGTTGTTCTCATATATTACCTTTGATGCAGGAATCCCCTACACCCACAAAACTTATAGCACCCCTTTCACAAGGTTTATCTGATTCTCGTAGGACAAAGTTAACCACTGAAAGACACCAGGTTTTCTTCTCCTATTGTTTATGATATTACAGTTTCTTATTTCTGACTCACTTTGCTTGCTCAGAGTAAATTACTTGATGAGTTCTCTACAGCACTAAATAGGGTTTTAAAAGTAATATTGTTTATACAGGAGAATTATGAATTTCTCTCAAGCTGTATTAAAGAGGATTTGGGTTTTAAAGATAGTAAACCAGTGGCTGCTTGTGTCATATACAAATGCCTTGTTCATTGGCATGCCTTTGAGTCTGAGAGGACGGCAATATTTGACTACATTATTGAGGGCATTAATGAAGTTTTGAAGGTGATTCACTCTTTCCATTCCTTAAAAAATTTGTAGAGACATTTGTTTTTTTTTGGGGGGGGTCTTGATTCATGTTTCTTCGCCTACATTGCCTTTGTGGTTATGAATTTTTTTTTTTTTTTTTTTTTTTTTTTTTGTTTAGTATTGGAGTAGATTGTGGAATTATTGTTAGATTTAATGATATGCTATAACATCATTTCAGGTGGGAGATGAGAATGTTACCTTGCCATACTGGTTGTCTAATGCCTCGGCACTTTTGTGCCTCCTGCAGAGGAATTTACGCTCCAATGGGTTTTTGACAGCTACTTCTCAACGTTCTGCTGGCTCTTCTGGGCTGAATGGACGGGTTGCACAAGTGAGTCATATAGTTGTACAATAGATGTATTTAAATCTTTGTAGTATCTAATAATTAGTCTTTAGTGCGTTTTCGGTTAACTAACTTCGATGTTATTGTAACACGGTCTTGGGTAGAACTCAACCCCAAAAGCTAGCTCAAGAGGTGAGGGTGCCCTCACACTGATATGCTTGACATTATTTTAGTACTGGGGCGATGTGGGACTTCGCTTCACACCCTTCCTCACGCCTAGCATGCTTACTCGGCAACACCTGCGGCATGCAGGCCAGGGACACACACACTACCCTTCCCTAAGTACTTTGGTTTTCATACCATGTTACATGGACTTGAGTGCTGGTGTGTATCTGAGCATCAAACCTTCATAAATTTAAATCTTAGGATCTTGGGATACGTATTCAAAATTAGATATGGGTATGGGAATGCGTCATATACTCTTATATATTGCATATTATATAATATTCTTGAATGAGATGGTGTAAATTATATAGAAATATACTAGAAATTAAATAGGATTCAGGAAAAATATGAACTTTTTATATCTAATTCCCGTGAGAGGCTAAAAATATTGCTTTACTAGCAAATATGAGTTTCTTTTTTTTCATATATTGTAACAAATTAATGGATCCGAGTGTCTAAATTGGGTACGAGTGTCGAACACATATCTCACACCCTAACCCATGTCACATCCAGTGGACATGGATACTATGGGAGAAATAGAAGAGTCCAAGTAACATTTACACGGTCTTGGGTATAACTCAACCCCAAAAGCTAGCTCAAGAGGTGAGGGCGCCCTCACACTTATATGCTTGACATTATTTTAGTACTTGGGCAATGTCGGACTTCGCTTCGCAGTTATATGATGTATTCTTCAATTTTAACTAAAGAAATCTACTTGCATCAAAAGATTCAAGGGGAGTTCTTCAAATAGTGGACAAACCCATTTCACTAAGAGTGAAAGAAAATTTCTCCTATTTTAAGAACTTTTCCATCTTGTAGTTCTTAATGATTAATGATTTAGGAGTGCTACATGGACTCTTCTATTTCCTCCCTTGGTACCCATGTCCACCAAATATAATGAGAGTAAGGGTTTGGGATGTGTTCTACACCCGTACCCAATTTAGACACTTGGATCTTCTAATTTGATATGATGATTGAAGAAGAAAGAAGTTCAGATTTACTAATAAAGAATATTTCTTGCCTCTGACATGGATGGGAGAGAGATTCCATCTTATCTGTAAATCATATTTGATTTCAAGTACATTTCTAAATAACTTATATCATCTTATCTAACAATAGTATACATTATGTAATATATGTAAGTGTTTTAAACATGTTCACATACCTGTACTCAACTTTTGGATAAATATTCCAATATCCTAAGATTTAGGTTTAAGAAGGTTTCATGCTTAGATACGCACCTGCACCGGATACTCAAACTGGAGTCCATGTAACACAGGATCTAGCAAAATAGATTTGGCATGTTTATTTATTTCTTCGTTTTCTTTTTCCCTTGTGAAAAAGGTTAATACTCTGTTAGTCCTTTTGGGAAAAAGGCTCCACAATGTTAGTCCTTCTGGGAGTTCCCACTTTTTAAGGGGACATGTAATTGGTGCATTCAAATTGCAATAAAGACTTTGTTCCCCAATTTACCCCTTCATTCCCACTCTTAAAGATGTTTAGTTACTTATAAAGGATAGTTTTGAAAAATTATAAAGTTTTATGCTTTGGCTTTTCAAAGAAGATTAATATTTTGGGGCAGTCTTACCTGATTTCATCTTTGAAATACAAATGTCTTCGTGACGTAAAAAATAAATTGTTGTTAGTTTCATGCATATATAAAAACATTTATTTATTTGTTGTCGTGATATTTTTGTTTGTTTTTTTAATAGTCTTGTTGTCTTGTCCATATTGTGTTTTACCCATGTCTTGTGCTTTCGCTTGTTATATCACATGCTATTTACAAAGTGCAATTCTCTACCTTATCCTTTATCTTTCTCTAGTTTCACCAATTGATTGATTGGTGTTTCTTAGTTCTCCTTTGTTCATTTTTCAATCTTATTAATGTGTTAAATTGAAAAATAAAATGTGAAGAAGAATTTTTAGATTTGATTGTAGTTCGTTGAATAAAAGTATCACACTTGGCATTTCTAAAGTTTGTCTTTTTGCTTATATTAATTATTTTGTAATGGTCCTTCATGCTTTTGCTGTTACCATATTCTTAGTTATTAGTTATTTCATGAGATTGAGATTTAGTTGATCTCTGTTTCACTTCTCAGAGCCTAAAATCTCCTTTTAAATACATTGGATTTGAGGATGGTATTTCACATGTGGAAGCAAGATACCCTGCCATACTTTTTAAACAACAATTAACTGCTTGCGTGGAGAAGATTTTCGGTTTGATTCGAGACAATCTGAAGAAAGAAATATCACCCCTCTTGGGTTTGTGCATTCAGGTGAATGATTTGTTTCTGGTTAACTTAATGCATTTTTCAATGTTTTATATTTTTCTGTTTGTATCTTCATCTTGTAATGATGTTAGGTACTGTTGTATGCTCCTTGATTCTTGCTTTTATTTGTTGCTGTTTGAATCAAAGATTAGGTCTCGTCATGTGGTTACAGATATTATGCAGAGTTTCATAAATGCTAAACTATTTCAGTAAGTTGGTAAATTGAGCATGACATTGTCCTGCTACATTACTATTTACTGATATGACCATGACCCAAAGTTATTGTGTTATGTAATTGTTGGTAGTATAAGTTTTGCTGTTGTTGTTATTTTTCCTGCATGGATAAGCCAGAAGAGTCACTTGCTATTAACAAGTCAGTAAACTATTTCTTGATTATCCAGCATTATCTTTTATGAGTTTTCATGTCTATCCTATTCTGCACTTTTTTCACAGTGTTCATTGGCATTGTACATTTCTAAATCTTGAATTTAACATGTTAAGAGTTCCTGTAATTTGGAATCTTGTTGCTTCAACATAATTAATTGTCAATAAAACTGTTATTATTATTATTTTTTATCATAATGGTATCAGCTCTTATTTTATTGCATTTTGTTTGAAGCTGATAAGTAGTATGAACAAAATGAGATACTCAAGACGGTACTTTTAAGACACTTTTCACCTAGAAGAATGTGATAGTAGCATGTGTGTTAATTCACTTTTTCTAGTAAATTTTTTACCTCCAATGGTGGGTTCAAATTCCATTCGTTGATGTTGACATGAGGAAATGAGACCTAGCATTAGGTATGAGTTGCGAAGAAGTCCTGCAATAAGAATACATTAGTTGATGTATTCAAAGGACGTGTTCTCCTCTCTCTCTCTCTCTCTCACTCACACACACACACACACTCACACGTTCACCAAAATGGAGGCTCTCTTTTAGTGACATGGGAAGAAATAAAGTGATATGGTCTTGTTAGTACTTGTTTGGTACCTGATTCAAGGCACAATCTTAAACATGCTGTTATATAAACCCATAAGAAAAACTCTTGGCTTCCATCTATGATTTGGGGGTTTTGATTAAATAGGTAGCTATATACATTATCTGTGTGGTGGGGTTGGAGAAACCCTGGGAGTTTTTTAGGGATTTAATATAGAACCTAGATTCTTTTATTTCTGCCCATAGGTTTTTTCTTCTCCACGTTATCTATGAAGGGTTGTGTATTTTGCCATATAACAAAAAGGATTGGTAGGTATGTACATCCTTAATTTGTAGATTTTGAGTTAAAAAAATACATAATAGAAGTTCACTGGATAAATGAGGAGCACCCTTGTGAGAACAGCAACAGCAACTAAACACATGATTCCGGAAAATACTGCCATGCTCAAGCAATGCATTAGCAATTATTTGTGGTTCAGGATTTATGAATTTCCATGTGTTGAATCTGTCTGACTATAACTTAGTGAACACCATCCTTCATGTACTTTCTTCTATCAAATCAAATCACTTAAATTATTTAGTTTATTATTGAAAGGAATCAATTAAATTAACGAGTTCTTGAGTTCATATACATTGAAATCTTTTCTTTATGGTTCAACTACATGGTCAAAAGCTATGAAATGCAATTATGAGCCATCTGATAGTACACTAATTTAGTGAATTATAGAGATTTAAAATTGCTTGATGAATTAAGGTAACTGCCAGTATATTTTATCTGTCTATATATCTATATAATATTAATGAAATACCCTCTTTTCAACTTAAAAAATTTCAACCTTTGCAATGCTTAATTAGGCAACTGCTTGACGGTGTATTTTATTTATTTAATTCATATATTTTTTCATCTGTAAAGGCACCTAAAATCCAACGCATGCATGGTGGAAAGTCATCTAGGTCACCTGGTGGTGTTCCTCAACAGGCACCAAGTAGTCAGTGGGATAGCATCATCAGATTCTTGGATTCTCTTATGAGTCGTCTACGTGAAAATCATGTACGTTCAACATTCTTTTGCTATCAGTTTCTCTTTCATTGTTGTTGGATATTATTGTGGACTTATGAATTTTTTGTTTTTTTAAAGAAAGAAAATTTGTTTATTTTATCTAGGTAAACCTTGGTGAACTATTCTTGTATTTATTCATGCCACTTGCATAGCAAAGTTACTCAAACCTGGAACATGATTTATTATTTAATTGCTGTATTTCTCCAGTTATCTCATTGTTTGCTGTGATCCTTTCAGTTAAATGAATAACCAAGTTGACATGAACATCAATATGGTTATAAGAGGCTAATTTATAATTTACTGAGATTTGCTCCAGAATACCAATTGGGTTGGACATTCAGATATTGCTTATGGCATTTAGAGAATGTTGTATGATTTATGTACATCGATACATCTAGTAGACAACGAAAGAAGTGAAACAAGAATTAGAATAGGAATATGTATTGAAATAGAAATTCCAGTCTTCCAGCAAGTCATAACAATCACAATGTGTTATAGAGAGGAAGTTGTGTTGCTTCGTGTTTTGTTTCCCTAGTGTGGTTTGGTTTTGTTGACCTTACAACATCCAATGGGTTAAAGTTATAAGCTTCATTTTTGTTTTTGTTTTTTTTAATACTGAAGTAAATCAAATATGGCATTAACGATACTCTTGTCTCTGCAAGATGAGGTACAGCTAATTATTTTGAATTTAACAAGACTATTATCGCTGAGTGGTAGTGTTGTATTGCTTGCTCTCTATTTTCTTCCCTAATTGTTTTGGAGAAAGTTTAATGTTAATTGAGCTCGTACACAATCAAATTCTGGTCTACATAAACTATTATTTTATATTTTGGGCAGACTTTATTTTACCCCCTTTGTGTGGTATGATTCAGGAGCACTTAACGACCTCCCATTTAAAAATAGGAGAGGAACCCTCTTGTGGTTTTGAACTTAGTTGCATCCATTACACTTTTCGTCCAAATTGACGGAAATTGTGTCACACATGCATACTTTTAGAGTTTGAAAGAAAAAATTGAAGTCAGCATCAAATTTCAATGTAAAATACAAATTTTCCCTTCTGTTAATCTTCCTACCATGTGAAAAAATCCCAACCACTCCAGCCACCTCCCACGTATGAAGTGAAGTCCTACATTGCCCAACCACTCCAACCTATGTAGGACTTCACTACATTACCTATGAAGTGAAGTCCTACATTGGTTGAGGTGGCTGTTTTGTTTTGTTTGTGTGGCGCTCCTTTTAGGGGGTGTTGTCTTGTATTCTTTAGCATCTCCTTGATGCTTTAGTTTCTCAATAAAGTTATATTATTTATCAAAAAAAAAGTCCTATGTTGCCTGAATATGAAAGTAGTGTGCTGTATTCTAGTTGTTGTGGTGAGGGTACCCTCACGCTTATATGCTACATATTACTTTCATACCCAGGCGCCCAGTCTCCCTTTCCCCCCACTATGCTGCCCCTTCATTTTGTCTATTCGATTTGGTTTATGTTGATTGTCTGGAGATTGCTAATGTTAAATACATGGGCATAACAATGCTTTTAATCAACATAAAGTTTGATGCCTTTTGCCCCTGTGGTTTGGATGATTTCATAACTGAGATTATTAGGCTCTGTGTTGCCAACGACATTTATGGTTTCTGAAGCTTGGTCCTTGACAACACTGACTTCTTTTCCATTTCAATAATGCTAGAATGACCAGCTTCTTTTACCACATTTTTATTTACCATCTGATGTGACACACACACATTAGTTGGATATTAATGGCATTCATGTGGGACTTATCGTTGTCATTAATATCTAACTAATGTTAATTCATGTGGGGTGTTAATTCATTTTATTAATTTTTTATTTATAACTCCTTTGCATTTTGTCAAGTTTTACTTTGCCTCAAAATCTGATTTCTTTCTTTCTTTTCTAGTTTTATTTTGTTTTTTCCAAAGAACAATAAGAAGAGTATAAATGTCTTTTTATAGACAATGATAATGGAGTTGGGGTGGCATTTTAGTCCATAACCATATGAGAGTTCTTTTGCCTTTTTTAAATGTTAGAAGGAGAGGTGCTCCTCCTGGGCTTTATCATAAAGTGGATTCTTTTCCAAATATTTAAGTGGACATAATAATTTTTAAAAACTGAATATTTAACTTCACGAGAAGAAAGTATTCCTATCCTATATGAAATATTTGAATGAGTGGGAATATATGCATAATTTTGCATGTACCTAGAAGATAAACTTGGCATCTAGATTATTTGGAGACATCAGAGTCTCCATTATGAACAGCTAGTCTGATATGTTTGAATCATAGTTACCAGCATAGGAAGTAGAAAGAAGAAATAATAGGGGAAATGGAAGTAGGAAACATAGCCAAAACATATATAGAAAAATGATAGTGGGAAAAGATTAAATATTGGAAGGGAAACCTAATAGGAATCCTAGCAAATAACTATTGCAAGACGGAAAGGAAACATTTGGAAGATTAATTGAAAATTTAAACTTAAGCAGAAATAAGAAAGAAACTAATGAGAATCACTTGTGGATCACAAGAGGAAGCACATAAGGAATAAATATGAAACATCATATCTAAAGTTTTTTTGGAGTAGTTTCCAAAGGGTTTTCAAAATAGTTTACACAGTTTAATTCCAGTTTCTTCTTAGTTTGTGAACTTTCTTTGGAGTTTACTTTTCATGGATGAAGCATTCATTACCTGTTGTTTTGTGTTACTGTTGTGTGCTGTGACATTGCCTTCTGAATTTGTAAATCAAACAATGTGCTTTCAGGTTCCTTCATTTTTTATCCGTAAGATCACTACCCAGGTTTTTTCTTTCATCAACATATCACTTTTTAACAGGTATGTAATCTTGATCCTAGAATTTACCAGTGCTTTTTGAATTGATGATCAATTTAGGCTTAGGTATTGAGTAAAAAAAATTTCTTCTCAGTCTTCTGCTGCGACGAGAATGTTGCACATTTTCAAATGGAGAATATGTGAAATCTGGTTTAGCAGAACTAGAAAAATGGATTCTCAGTGCAACAGAGGAGGTAAATAGAGTGTTTCTCTTTTCAAGTTTTTCTGGCGCACATGTTCTACAGAAGTTGAATATCTTTCTGAATATGAATCATTACTAAATGTAGTTTGCAGGAACCTCATGGCACGAGCTAAATTATATTAGACAAGCTGTTGGATTTCTGGTATAAGCCATAACTGCAATTGAAACCTGTAGTGCTTGAAATTTTTAGAGCTGTATTTATGTTAAACATCTTGCAAATCATTTAGGTGATTCATCAAAAAAGAAAAAAGTCTCTGGAAGAGATTAGGCAAGATCTTTGTCCGGTATGATCTTACACTGCTGAAAGTTGGCCATTATTTCTCTCCTGATTTCTCTTTGCACATTTCCAAAACATAATTGTCATCGTGATCTTGTGCAGGCATTGACTGTTAGACAAATCTATCGCATAAGTACTATGTATTGGGATGATAAATATGGCACTCAAAGTGTCTCAAATGAGGCAAGTTTAGAGTTCCTTCTCTGTTTTGTAATAAGTGCGTATCATGATGACCCACTGTTTGTGAACATTGTTTGGTTATACAGGTTGTTGCTCAGATGAGGGAGATGTTGAACAAGGATTCTCAAAATCTAACCTCAAATTCATTTTTGTTGGATGATGATTTGAGGTAAACTAATAAACCTAACATGGTATCTGGAATTGTTTGTCTCACACGGTTCATTGAATAAATGAGGGGTAGTGTGCTACTTGTTGCTTCAGATCATAGATGTTAGACTTTTCAAACAAATTGTAATCTTCGTTATGCTTGTAAAAAAATTGTGCTTTGTCATCATGCTTATTGAGTGTTCTGTGAAAGCAAAGTCTCACATTGCCTGGGTGCAAAGTTAATGTGCAGCATATTGAGGTGAGGCCCAGGCGTTATGAGACTTCGCTTCATTTATCATCATCAATGATAGTGCTTTGACACCAGCATCCATTGATGCTACTAAAGCTTGCAACTCTTTGAATTTCTAAATGGTGACAAAAACCCAATGGTTATTGTTATTCCAGGAGTTCCACGTTTCCATATCTTTACTGAGTATATCTTTCTTCATATAGCTGTCATATTATTTGAATATATTGCCACATGTGCCAAGTAAAACATAAAATTACCGATCAAAATTTTTACCATGGAAATGAACCCGAAAAACCCAAAGTTTTACTATTATTTTTTTGTTTTTCCTGACTGGGAATTTCACATTCATCTTAAATTTTTTTTGCTCTGTTGCAGCATTCCATTCTCTACTGAAGATATATATATGGCACTTCCAGCAATAGATCCTTCAGATATTGAGCTGCCAACGATCTTGTCTGGGAATTCTTGTGCACAGTTCCGACTACAAAGTAAATGTTTCATGATAAGACTCCAAAAACATCGTTTCTTTTAGCAAATGCTAGCTTTATCTGAAGGGAACAGTTCCTCCTGTATCTCAGGTCTGAGTTAGACTGGCTTTCAATTTTTAGACGTGACAAATACAGGTATCTGCAATGCTTTTATATTTTGAAGGCCTAACCATCAGACAATGGTGAGTTTAACTTAGCCAACTGCTGGAATGTGTTCAAAATATCCCTTTTCGTGACTAGGGATTCCTTAGAAGTTGAATGGGGATTGATTAGGTCACCCCATTTAATTACACGTGTTAGGAAGTAGTGATTGTACAGTAAAAAATAGCAATTTGCTTAAAAGGCTTCTCTATTTATGAAGCTTATTTTTAAGCTCTACTCTGTACAGGATGATCCTATTGGAAATGCATTCATGTTGTATTTTGCTTCTGGTTTAGTCTTCTTTTCTTTTCTTAATTAAGGACCACCCCTTCTTTCTTTCCCCATCCTTTCTTAATTAAGGATTCTCTTGTATCAATACAATGTACAATTATAATTAGCATCATGGAAAATTTTTTCTGACAATTTTAGTGAGCATTATAGTGAAATATTTCTGGACATTCTCAACAGTGCATGATTCATATCCATGTTAAGAGTTGGGCCATTGCATTTTGAGACATTTTGTTGATTTCATGCTTCATGATACTGAATGGTAAGCCTGAGCTTTGAGGTAGGGATGGCAATGGGATCCTACCCTATGGATACCTATGGAGACCCAATCTAAATATATGGATTTTTCCCACGTTTTTTACCCATTGGGTTAATTAAATGGTGTTTTTTAAATACCCATAGGATATGGGTCGGGAATGGGCACCCGCCCATTTCCCCATATCTGTGTTTAGGGTTCTCATTCTCACTCTCACATGCACCGTTCAATCCTGTCTACCAAATCCTTTCCTCTCTCCCCAATCTCAATCTCTCTGTAAGAATCATTGCCTATGCCGTCATGATTCTTCTTTCGTCACCAATTTTCTTGGAGAACAAATCCAGGAATTGAATTTGTTCAAGGGTTCATTCTTGTCAGTGAAGCCAACGATCTCCGTCGGATTTGTGAAGGCAACGATCTAGCGGCGGCGATCTCCATCGGCGTTACCACGGTGGTTCTCCGGCATGGTGAGTTTCTCGATCTCGTTCTCTGTTGTATCAGAAGTTCTTCCCCAACTTGGTACTCCACTTTTCTTCTACTATTTGAACTCATTTTGCTTGGTGCTTATTGGGTTATGTTGATTCTTAGTTCAGGGCTAGTTTGTTGCAATTTTCACTTTTTTTGGCCAAAAACTTTAATGGGTTTTATTTGGTTTTAAGTCTGTAGGTAAGAAGAAGTGAAATCAGTACAATAACTAGTATTTCTGTTGAGAATTTGCAATTGTGTGCATTTTGTAAGTGGTTTTTGCACACCCACCATGTGTTTGTGTGTTTGTTTGAAAGAGACAAAAAGCTGCAGTAGGCTAGAATTTGGATGTGCAATTTGTTTGACTACATGACTAATTTATTATAGAGGAATGGGGATGGGGAATTAATATCCATCCCATTAACCCCCATTGCCATCCCTAAATTTAACTAGAATCAACACTTGAGCAAGGAAAGCCTACTTTTCAATTGGTCTGATCTACTACCTTACTTAACACATCTAGGGCAAATCTTATTGAAACCAAAACTTGCTTCACAGCCAAATATCAACATTTTAAGTGAAGCACAGAAGGCCTATGAAGAAAAAAGGAAAAGCACTTTAAAAAATAAGGAAAAGTAGAATGTGGAACCTTTCATTCTTATTCAGAACTTCACTACACCACAGGATGGCTTCCAAGAGATTCTTTTCCAGCCTACTCCCATCAATGAAAACCAGACATAAGTCTGGCATACAAGCCTCTTCTGAATGAGGAGTCCCAGAGACCCAAGGATTTGAAGCTGATCTCTGAATAGCATCTAAGACATCAAAGTTAACATATGCAAATAGTTGTTTAGAGCAGTCTTCAGCAACTGCAATGGCAAAATTCTTTGAGTCAACTCCAAGCAGTTCCTCAACTTCTCCCTGGCATAGAACAAGTTAGATCATTTATTGCTGTTGGTGATTTTGTCTTTTCTTTTGACAAAATAATACAGGATTCTCTAAGATCCTAATTTAACTAGAAATGTAATCTATCAAGGAGTCCTTGCCCATAACCTCATAACTACACCAATATAGGTTGCATCTTCTATTACTTGGTATGTCATTGCTAGACTGAAATTGGTATGTCATCGTTATCAACTAATCTAGTCAATGTCATTGTTGCATCTTTTATTACCTAGTTGCTTTTGTGTCAGTAAGTAGGAAGGGAATAATAAAAGATGATCTCACGAGATATTGTTAGACTGAAATTGGTTCACATCTAATTCAAGTTCTATTTGATTAAATTCATTCAAGTTCATATTTAATGCTTCACTTTAAATGTAAATGATATGGAGTATTTACCTATCTGATGTGTCTATGATGCCAATGAAATGGCCTTTTTTTTTTTTTTCAATCATTAATCATTTTGACATTTGGTGTGTAGTGAATCATATTTACAATCACGTGCAACAAAGCCCAGAACTGGCTGTAAAACAAATGGCTGATGTTTTTGATTCGTGTGAATTGTGTTCATTTTGTGTCTGTTTTATGTGGTCTGCTAAGCTATCTGTTAGCCTGTAGTGTCAAAATTTGTGCCATCTCATATGGGCTTTGATTAAAAGTCTTCTCTGTTTTTGTTTTCCCCTGTTTTTGTTCTCAGCTTATGGGTTGTAATAGTTTAGTGGTCTGATTTCTGTGTTGCTATTAATTGTTGATTAGACCTACATTCTCAATTAATTCTTGCCAAAAAAAAAAAAAAAACACCAAAGCTTTTTTAAGGCAGTTTATGGGCAGTTTAGAGTTGAAATGTCAAAGAATGTGTATTGTTGAATTGGAGTTTTTGTTGCTTTTAACTTTAGTTTTTTTTTTTTTTTTTTTTTAAATTATTTCTTTTGCTTTTAGTTGAATTAGTGTGTTGTAAATATAGATGTCAATGAAATACGATTGAAAAATTTGTAAGAAATTTGAGTCTGATTACATTTGAGTTACTGATTTCATCTAATATTAAATCTCTCTTTTACATGATTTTTGTAAGATTTTTTTTTCCCTTTTATTGTCTTTAAAATGTTTTGATGTGGCGCCATCAGGTGAAAACACTCATAATTATACAATTTTTAATTTTTTTTTTTCAATCACTAAAAACTTATTTGATTGTCTTGAAATTATATATTCGATTACTTTAAAACGAACTTCTTAATTAATTAATTAATATGTATTTGATTTTGTTGTTAAGTTAAAAAAATTAAATTAATTGTATAAATAGCTTTGGTTGTGAACCTTTTTTTTTGGGGGGGGGGGGGGGGGGAGGGAGAAGAAAAAAAAGATCAAGTTAGGTTGGGGAAAATCTAAACCCATTAAGGGATGGGGAGGGTAGTACCTATGGGGGATGGGGAATGGGGAAAAATAATTATAGGAAAATGGGGATGGGGAATTAATGACCACCTCATTGCCATCCCTACTTTGAGGGGATGGCACTGCTTTTAAATTATTATGGATGATCTCCCTTTGCACTACTTGAACTTCTTGTCACATTGCTTAATGTGCCATTTCCTTGTAAGCTTCCATTGTGAGATATGCTTCTAACAGAATTGCAATCCTTGCTGTCAAAGTTTGTTTCACCTTGATAGCAAGGCTTAATTGTCAGGATTAATTTGAGAGAAATACACACTGAGGAGGAGGCAAGGATGACTTCCTCTCATTTGCTTCATGGTAGCTTATGTGCATTATATATATATTTTTTAATGGAATGCTCATTCTGGTGTGAAATGATTGTATAAACTTTTGACAACATAGAACCTTGACAGTTTTTCTTTAAAGAAGATATGCAATAGTTGTTCTTGATAGGATCTAAAATTAATTTAGCAATCAGGAGGTTTTGGGAGTAGCTGCTTTTCAGAGATCAGGTAAATTTGGCCCTTCTGCATTGTGCTTTCTTTATAAATTCTATGAAATATAATTTTGCTTTGTACAGACAGAAAAGCTAGTAAATCTTGTTTGATAATATGTTAGATGATGGAATAGTATGTTGGACTTGGAATTATTACACAAAAAGTGGAAGAATAGAATTAACCTTGTGGAATTGCATACAATTAAAAGGATCATCGTCTAACCTTCTTGCATTGATCAGGACCGGCTTTTAGGGAAAATACACAAAACAGCCACTTTGGGCCCTTCAAAAATGTCCCACAAAAGGCTCCAAAACTATAGTAAGTATTGTATTGGTTCAAAAATAAATAAATAAATAAATCATAATGGGATTTTTTTTAAATGTAATAATGTTTTCTATCACAAATTTTCAATCATTACTTTAAGAAAATAAATCAAGACATTATAAAAAAAATTAAATTTTTTTTTTTGGTATCACTTATGGTGTATGTTATTGCTTTTTCTTACAATGTGTTGTATTTCGTACATTTTTACCGTTTTACTGAAGACGGTTTTGAACATGATTCCTTTATATTCTTCCCTAAACCATGGCATATAATTAACAATGCACTAGTATTAAAGCCAATGATTAGAGGCATCGGGGGCACAATGCCCTCGACCTATTCTCAAACTTTAAATAAGTATGATGGCGTGACTGCTCCAGAATTTCACCTCCGACTATGAAATACGAATGCCCCCGACTATCCTTGTTAATCATTACTCCGATCCCGAAAGCCAACGTAATAGGATCAAGCGCGTGCCCTGGCGTGGGCGTGGCCTGTGGCCTGGCCATTAGGGATGGCAATTTGAATCCGGCCCGACGGGGACCCGATCCCCCGACCTCGAATTAAGTGATTTTTTCCCAAAAAATATCCCCGATGGGAAGGGGATGGTATTAAAAAATCAATCCCCGATCAATTTCGGGCCGAGGACGAGGATAAGTGTCCAAGTCCCATCCCTGGCCCCGCCTCGGTTTGTTCCCCGAAGTAAAATTACAATTGTACCCCTATATATATAAATAAACCAGACCTAAAACATTACACACTCACTCATACTCAACACACAGAGACAAGACGACTGTTGCTGCTCTCTCCTCTCTCTCACCGACACTCCTCCCTCACCGCTGTTGTGCTCCCTCATCGCCGATCCTCCCACTCTCTCTCACACATACGACGGCTGCTGCTCTCTCCGCTCCCTCACCACTGATCCTCCTTCACTGCTACTGTGCTCTCTCACCGCTCTTTCAAAGAGTCGATCTAGGGTATCGGCGGCAGCGGCGGTTCATTCTCTCTTTCTCACCGGCATCACGGCGGCATCTCCTCTCCTCTCTCTCACGGTATCTCCTCCTCACTAGTTACTCTCTCTCTCTCTCTCTCTCTCTCTCTCTCTCTCTCTCTCTCTCTCTCTTTCTTTGATTTTTGATTTTGTTCTTCAGATCTGGAAAATAATGAAGATGAAGATGAAGATGTTGTTGAGCTTGGATTTGTTTTTTTTTTTGGATAATTAAGCTCAGATCTGTTGTTGATGATCTAATATGTAAGATGATGTGTTACATGATGAAGCTCAGATTTGCTCTTTTTTTTTTTGATCAGCGAAGCTCAGATCTGCTTAATGTGTTAGATGATGTTGTTGTTGTTGTCGATGATGTTGATGTTGTAGTTGATGAGTTCTTGTATTTTTTGGAGTTGATTTTTTATTGATTTATTTTTTTTGGCCAGGGAGTTTTCGGGGTCGAGGAAACCCGATCCCAGTTAGGGGTGGGGAGCGTGGGCAGTGATAGGTTCCCCGTCAGGGATCGAGGCCGGGGACGGGAAAATTTCCACCATTGGGGATCGGGGACAGGGAGTGTGATCCCCCGCCCCCGCCCCCGCCCCGTTGTCATTCCTACTGGCCATGCTGGCCAACCTTAAGGGAGGTGTCCCCCCTTATAATAGCTTCTTAAGCCCTTTTCCATATTGCATGTCACATTGCATCGATTGTTTTGTATCACTTATGGTGTATGCTATCTCTTTTTCCGACAATGTGTCATATTTCGTACATTTTAACCACGCATGGACCATCGCAATACTTTGTTTTAATTAAACGGTCAGATTCCCCTTGTCCGTACCAGTTCTAAGTTGACTATTCGCTACCCTGGAAAAGCCCCTCGAGGAATCGTATGGGTAGTGGTGCATGGCCGTTCTTAGTTGGTGGAGCGATTTGTCTGGTTAATTCTGTTAACGAACGAGACCTCAGCCACAACACAGGCCACATCCAATGCAGCAGCCCAAGCAGTCGCCCAGGCTACAGCCAAGGCAACCAAAAAAAAAAAGGCTCACTTGAGTTAGAAAGATCTAAAATTTCTTACAAGAAGAGGCTTAATCTAAATAAAAAAGACTCAAAATTTTGAAGGCTCAATTTATATTTTAAATGTATTTGAGATATAATTACAAATATAATAAAACCAAAGCAACAAGAATTAGAGGTATTCAACTAAATGTTTTTAAACTAACTGAAGAACTATCATAAACTTGAGTTTCAAGATACAAACTTTGTAATAGAGATGAGTCCTTATTTTTGTTTGATTAAATATTTATTTGATTATTGATTTTATATATATATTTCTATTATGATTATATGATTTTTATTATTTGTTATGTTTCCTTTAATTGATTATTTGATTTGTAATGATTGAGTATTACCTTAGCAATATGATGATGTTAATAATTTTTGATAAATTATATCAAACATATCACTATTCCTAGAAAGTATAATTTTGGATATGAAAAAAAAAAAAAAAACGAGACATCCGGTCCATGAATCCAAATCATAATTTTATTTAGCCAAAGGTCTAAGGGTTAAAATACATTGTCCAAAAGGACAAGTTTAGACAAAATGACCATAATACCCATATATATTCCATATACGCCAAACCCTAAACCAAACCATCTCTCTTCTCCTGTAACGTCCCAACCCTTCATACGTCATCAATATTGTTCGCTTTGGGCCACTCCCGCACGAATTTGTTCCTCCCAGTGGGTCATCCATCCCAGAACTACTCCAGCCTAAGCAGGCTTAACTAGGGAGTTTTGCTAGGGATTTCACCACTCAAGAAAATGCCTCGACGCTATATAAGGGTCCAGGTTTTTACTTTTATATCCCAGGAAGTCCCCCTCCATTAATATTCCCGATGTGGGACACCGGGACCTTAAAATTTTATAGCCTAAGAACTCTCCCTCCATTCCCAATGTGGGACACTAGGCCTTACAATCCATCCCCCTTAAGGCTGCATGTCCCCGTGTAGTAGCCTGCCAGCTCACAAACCTGTTTACATGGGATATATGTGTAGGTCGGAAGTGAAGGGCAGAAGTGGTGGAGTTAAGGTACAAAGAATTAAATATGAGTTTATTGTTATAGTGTGAATTGTATTGATTTGTACATCTTGAAAAATAATAAACGACCTTGATAAGTTATGAAATTTAGGCAGAGACATGTATATGTAATTCTTGACAACTTTTATATTTTAACTTTGTGCTAAAAAGACCGATTGGAACTTGTAATCGGATGATCTTGGTTACAATAGTTTGTATTCGTTTTACCAATGCAGATTTTAGATGTTGTTTCAACCCACGAAACGAGCTCATTTTTATTGGTTTCATGTAAACTAAAGTAAAACATTATTCTGCACACTTTTCATGTTTTAAACTTTTTCGAAAAAAAATCATCTTAGGACAATTTCGTTTCGTTTTCAGCTTCAGATTTTTCGGTTGAATTCCGTCTAGATTCTTCTATCTAGTTTTTCTCTCAACCTGTTTAGTTTCTATTAAATTCGTTCGCGGTATCTTTTAGAAAATTTAATTCTGTACAACTTTTGTTCTTTGAATTTTGGTCAATTCGAATTATTTAAGCATGAAACGGTGTATTTTTATACTTCTTCAACAATTTATTTATGATTAAATAATACTAACTTTATTTTATTTTTTTTACAGAATGGTGGGTCTTACTAACTTTTTATGCAGAGCTGACCTACCATATTTTTTTATGTTTATTTTGTTATTTTATACTCAATTTATATTTAGTTGTGTACGGGCAAGAAACTAAATGTCACCGTATCTCGGGAAACTACTCCTTCGTCTCGGTGTGGATGGAACTACTTGTCTTGTCCCATAATAAGAACTAAATGTAATTTTGTTTGTGTCTGGTGGACACATGGGTGTCAAATCTCGTACTCATACCAGTATACTTGTATACTGACCCGTTTTGTCTCTTGGTAACTCGGGTGCGTTCTATTTGAGCGCAGCAGAGCTTCCTTTACAGGATTAGTTAGGGTTACGGTGGTGACATAGAATAACTATAGTTGTTGGACATGTCTCTTGGATTTCTTTTGTTTTCTTGAGTTTAGAGTTGATATTAGTTTATTGTATTTTTTTTTTTTTATGACCTTAGTCTTATGACAATTTGGCATTGTGGGTTGTTTTTCAACCTTACATTATTTAAGTTGTTTTGACTAGTTGTTAGTACTTTAATGTTGGAGGTATTGGTTAGTTATGAAATTATAGTGGATGGTTTGATTGGCATTTTGTTAGTTTTTTTATCCCTTGTAATTTTTTGAGCATGGAAATTTATTTAAACCTTATGGAGACGAGAATGTTTAGATTTTGTTTCACTCCTAGAATTTTGATGATGGAATATTGATTGGGATTTAGTCCTAATTTAATATTTAATTGTCCAAATTTTGGGACGTGACATCTCCTTTCGTTTTCTCTCTTCTCTCTTTTTCCTCCGTTGACGGTGGCTTCGTCAACTAGCATCATTGAGTTCACCTTGGATCTAAGCATGGCAAAGGCGGCCCCTTCTCTACAGGGCGGTGGCGTTGATGATGTCGCCGCTACTGTCTCACCTGGAAACTAGCGCTCCTCCTCTCTCGTTGTTGCACTGCCCTCTTTCATTGAAGAGATCGAGAAGGCAACCTCTTTGCCAACGTAGCATTCTTCACCGCCACCGCTCGAGTTCTCTTGAAGATACGTGCAGCTATTTGGTTCGGTTCTCTAATCTCTCTCCGTTAAGATCTACATACCATCGTCGAAACAGAGAAAATTTCCCTTTATCTTCTCTCCAGATTCGATCGGAAAGGTTATCATCATCGCCACCGTTGTCTGATCTGACCGCCGGATCTGTGTGGACCAGCGTTCTACAATTGATTGACTATCTCGATGATTGACGACAGAGGTCCAGGGTCCATGTTTTTGTTCTTCATATTCAACAGACAAATTACTAAACAAATAAATAATTTAAGTTTTTCATGTTCAACTCATAGGTTATGTTCAATAGATAAATAACTTGAGTTATTATTATTATTATCATTATTATTATTATTATTATCAGTTGATTTTGTTTGATCACATAAATAATTTTTTTGATTTATTTTGGTTGGTGTTATTCGGTTTTATTTGGTTTTGTGCTACTTCTTCTTATAGCATAGTCCAAAAGGCAATGAACAAATCTGATCTGCACAAAAAAAAAAAAAAAAAAAAAAAAAAAAGATTGAACAAATATGAAATAAAGATTGTTCGAAAAAAAAAATTCAACAGATCAAATTTGTAACTATGGGAGATCTGAAGAGATGGGGAAAATGAACAAATAATGATAGTTCTTGTTGGTTGGTGACATCATTTTGTACACATATAATGGATCATCTGGGTAGAGGGATGTGTGTGTGTGTGTGTGTGTGTGTGTGTGTGTGTGTGTGTGTGTTTGAGAATGAATATTTTCAACAAATAATATATCATGTGTGTTTGAGAAAAATTTTAACAGATAGATAAAACTTAAGGAAAAAATTGAATAGATAGGAAAAAAAATTGAACAGAATAAAAAAAAATTAGACAGATAAGGAAAAAAATGAACAGATAATCAAAAAGTTTTAATAGATTGAGGGGAAAAATTGAATAGATAATGAAAAAAATTCAACAGATAGGCAAAATATTGAATAGAGAAAATTTTTGAACAGATAGAGAAAAAAATTTGAACATATAGATATAATTTTGAACAGATAGTCAACAAAAAATTAAACAAATAAAAAAATAAATGAATAAAATTAGAAACAAAATATCCTCTAAGACTTCTCACTAAATTATTTCACAAAGTGTAAATCTCTTACCAACCAAAAAAAAAATCATTAGACCTGATGCCTTAGACAATTACTGAAGTGAATTTTTCACCAATTTTTTCAAAAAAAAAAAATGAAGCAAAGAATAGCTTATATTTTAGTCTTTTTTATTATTATAAACATTGTTATATTTAAGTAAATTTTAATAACCTTTTTGTAAACATTGTTGCATGTAAAATTTTAAAATAAAATTCAATACAAAATCTTTTAATCATGTTATATATATAGAAAAGATTCTTCCCTTTGGGACCCAGAAAAGTCAAGCCGGCGGCAGATGCCTCTCAGAACCAAACTCCACAAGGTTATGCTAGTTATATGATTTCTAGGGGTGTCCGCGGTTCGGTTTGGGACGGTTTGTGGTTTGGTTTGGACCCGCCCGCATCTATGCGATTTGGAAAAAAGTCAACCCGCAACCCCCCGCAATGCGGTTTGCGGTTTGTGCGGATAGGGTTTGCGGACGTGTGGGCGGTTTGCGGATTGAGCTTTTTTTCAAAAATTATTTTTAAACCCTTTTTTTTCCTCCCATTTTGTCAATCTTTATTTTGGACATTTTTCCTCAAATTTTATAAAATGCACCAACATGAATAATTAATGAATTAAAACTTATAAAAAATTTACAAAATAAAAAACACAACAAATTCAATCGAAACCTAAACAAATCATTCAAAATCTACATTCATCATTAACTTACATTCATCCTACATTCATCATTCATAACCCAAATAAAAAAAAATCATACATTGAAAATTCTACATTCATCATTCCTAACCCAAATACAAAAAAAAAATTAAAAAAAAAATAAAAAAAAAATTTTCATTAACTTACATTCATCCAAAATGCAAAAAAAAAAAAAACAATTGTTGTTAAACTTCATTCAAAACAAGCCCATGAAATAAAATAAAAACATTTCAATTCCAATCCTTCATTCACATGTTGTCAAACTTCATTCACATCCAATCCAACTTTCACAAATTCAAATTCGAATTCCAATTCCAATTCCAATTCCATGCATTTGGTTGATGAACCCTACACAAAAACAAATTGAAAAAATATAAACTTTAATTTTCAATTATAGTAAAAAAATGAAAAGATAAACAAATGTCTATATATTTCATCTCAATATAGTAAAAAAATGTGTTGAGTATATGAAAAATTACCAATGATCAAATGGATATTAGAGATCAATTATAGCATCAACATTATATGTTGAAGTTGAAGATGAGCTTGACTCCAAAGTACCTAATTAAGAATCAACAAGAGAAGATTAATAAAACTTACATTAGAAAATGAACAATACAAATAAAAATGAAGATAAATAAATTCTCATTTACCCGAGTCATATTGCTCAAATTCCTCCACATCATCCATCGCCTTTCGAAGAGAAATTGGAAAGTTGCTTCGAAGCCAATTTTGAGTACATACAAGAGCTTCAACCATAGAAAGTGAGAGTGAACTACGAAATGGGTTAAGAATACGCCCTCCCGTACTAAAAGCCGACTCCGATGCAACGGTAGAAATAGGCATGGCCAACATATCCCTTGCAAGTTGTGATAACGCCCTATATTTGGTTGCATTCACCTTCCAATAATCCAAAATCTCAAATGTTTGATTCTTTGCAAAATGTTCAACCTCGGATAAATATTGTTCCAATTCCGACTTAGATCCACTAGTGCATTGCCCCTCCAAATAGGAATTAAATTGGGAGTCAACTAAAGAATAGGGATTCCAAAAAACAGATTTATTTTAATTCAATCAAACAGATTAATTCAACAGATTTAATCAAACTGAATAAATCAGTCAGAGTCACTAGTTTTTGATTAAAATTCAGTTTCTGATTAAAATTCCCTAAAACTCAATCTACATGTAAATAACAAATTAGTGTTACAAATAAAACTCATAAATAGAATAAACCCAAAAAATCAGTGATAGTATACAAAAACAGTCACAGATTAATTCAACAGACTTAATCAAAGATTAATTCCAAAAAACAGATTTATTTTTAATAACAGATTGAATTCCAAAAAAAAATCTGATTCAAATTCAATACAGATTCAACACATTTTAATTTTAATTTTCATAACAGATTCATCACAGATTGAATTCAATACAGATTCATCACAGATTTAATTCAATACAGATTCATCACAGATTTAATTCAATCCAATACCATAGATTTAATTCAATCCAATACCACAGATTTAATTCCAAAAACACAGATCTGTTGCAACAAACAAAAAATAAATAAATAAACACAAACAGATCTATGAACTGATCCAATTTATACAGATCCAATAAATAAATAAACACAGACAAATTTATACAGATTCAATACAGATCCAATTTCAATACAGATTCAAAAAAAAAATTAAATAAAAAATTAAACAGATTTATGAACTGATTCAATACAGATAGATTCCAAACAAACAAATAAACTAGAGAGTAAGAGACATTGATTTATGAACTGATTTATGAACTAGAGAGTAAGAGACATTCCAAACAGATAAACAAAAATTAAATAACAAATTAAACAGATTTATGAACTGATTTCAATACAAATAAATTACACAGACAGATTTAAATCAAAAAATCTGTTGCTTAAATTAAAAATTAAATCAAAGATACATTCCAAACAAACAAACACAGACAGAGCTCGGGGCGAGAAAGAGAGAGAGAGAGAGGCTTACCTGTGAGAGAGAGCCGATCGGTGTAGATGCAAAACCAGAGAGTAAGAGACTGTGAGATGAGAGAGTGAGGGAGATGAGATAGTGAGGGAGACAGATCAGAGAGAGACAGATCTCATATGTTCGAAAAAACCAAAGATCAGGGAGAGAGAGACATAGACAGAGATCAGAGAGAGGGGCTTTACCTGTGTGCGATGAGGTCGATCGATCAGTCGATCTTGTGAGAGAGAGACTCGATCACTTAGTACGCAGATGAAAATCGCGAGTGAGAGTGAGAGAGAGACTGAGAGGAGGAGAGAAGATACAGTTCTGATGAGTGAGTGAGTTAGTTTGATTAGATTAGGGTTTTTCTTGTTCTGAACGATCAGATTTGAAGGCGAAAAAAAGAGGTTATTTTGAACGGTCATATCAGATTTTTTTTTTTTTTTAAAAAAAAAAGAGTTTTATGCGGGCGGGTTGAGCGGGTGCAGGTCAAAACCGCAACCCGCCCGCAACCCGAAATTTAGATAAAATCCAAACCGCACCCTACCATAATGTGTTTGCGAAACCGCCCATACATGCACGGTTCGGATCGGGTAGGGCGATTTGGGCGGTTCGGATGACCTTATGCTCAGCCCTAATGATTTCTGTTATGATATGATGAAAAAGACAAAAAGAGCTACGGCTATCTAAGCAAAAGCAAAAGCATAAGCAAAAGCATAAGTAAAAGCAAAAGTAAAAGCAATTCTAGTATGACATGAACCATCAATCCAATCCAAATCCAAATTCAAATCAAAATCCAAATCTCTATTTTTTTATTTTCTATATTTTTTAATAAGAAAATTTTATCGGCAATGCTAGGACCCCCAGTGGGGTGATCCCCAGCACCCCCACCTCCACATGGGGGGCTGTCAATGGAAAAAAGAAAATTTAGACCAATCAAAAGGAACCCCCAGCACCCCCACTAGAGGTCTCATGCATTTTCCAGAAGTATTATGAAAAGTTTTCATGAAAATTCTCCACCATTAGATTAGTTTATAGTGTTTGAAGTATTTTGTTATATGTTATGCAATTACCCTTGGATTAGTTTCATGAAACTTTTCGTGATATTTATTTCATGATGCGTAGCATTATTCCCAATCAATATAGAAACAAGATAAATCAGAAGAGTAATGCTAGAGATCAAAAAAAAAATATCATGAAAATGATCATAAAAGATTTTCCACCTTTAAATTACACATAATAAAACATCACACACTAATCAAAGAATAAAAAATCTTCACAATATATTTTATAATATTTTTTTTCATGGTATCTACCATTTATTCAAATCAGAAAGAGCCATTTCCATGTAAGAAAAGTTTGATGATATTGTTGAAGTGGGTTGGGTCTTCAATTTGGGGCACGTGTGCAGTGTTGCTTATCACTTGCAGTCTCGCCTTCTCCCCCAGAAACCTGCCCAATCATAATAAGCCAACAAAATTCTTATTCGCATAGAGAGATTGAGAGATTCATTCATTCATATATATATATATGGGGGTAATGATAAGGATATTAAATTTTTTACTAAATAAATAACTAAATATTTCATATGAATTTAGTAAAAAATTTAAAACTTATAAAATTTTCCTATATATAAACACAATCATAAAAACAAAAAAAATAATTGAGAGAGAGAGAGAGAGAGAGAGAGAGAGAGAGAGGAGGACGTACTCCTTGAGTTTGATAGCTTTCTCCAATTGAAATATCTGGTCGTGCTCACCCCACACAATCAATACCTCCTTCATTATTACAAGGACAAATGCAAAATTAACAATTTCGAATTAATTAATTAATTAATACTCCTCTAAAGCTTAGCTAGCATATGCCTTACCATACACGGTAATAACTTAAATGCATAAAGAATCAAATAATTAGTAGTAGTAGTAGCAGTAGTAGTACCTGCTGAAGAGGGGATAAATTCTCTGTATCGTCCCTTCCAAGGGTGAGTCCCTTGAGGAGTTCCATCTTCTCCTTCCTGTTTCCGGAGTACAACTTCTGCATCCATCCATCCATCCATCCATTTCCATGATCCATCCATCCACATATATACATAATAATACCACTTGTTAGTTTTTTATTCCTTTTATTCTTGCAATTATTGTTGTCTCATTCATGATATATATATATATACATATATTCTTCCTAATTAATTCAATTGAATTGAGAAAATGGAGATTATATATACTACAAGAGTGGATTTATACAAACGATCTTGTGTAATGAGGAAGTAGAATGGAATAGAAGTAGAGAGTGGATTTATACAAACTATCCTTCTATTTCAAATCCTCACTATAAGAAATCTAGACTATTGTGACAAAATTTGGTGACGAAATTTTTTTTTGTCTTAAAATTTAACCCAAAGATGACGAAATATTAATTTTGTCGTTTATTTTAATTTTTCTCAAAAGTATAGGAGACAAAAACAAAATTTCGTCTGCAAAAATGAGGCGCCAATTTCATTTTCATTGGCGCGAATTATTTTAGCTCATTGGAGACAAACATTTTTGTCACAAAATATAATTTTTTTTGTGACGAACGTAATTCGTCGCCAATAAATTTCATACCTATTAAACGATATCGTTGCATATTTCCATTTATTAGGCGACAAATATATTTTTGTCTGTGAAGGATAAGTTATGGAAGACAAATATTTCGTCACCTATAAACACTCCATCATGCAGACAATGTCATTTCATTTTTCTATTAAATAGGCGACAAATATATTTTTGTCTCGGAAGAATAAGTTATGGAAGACGAAAATATTTCGTCAGTAATAAATTCTAATTGATTGCGTGACGAATATATTTTTCGTTTCATAAGGTTAAGTTGTGGAAGACAAAAATATTTCATCACCAATAATAAATTCTTTGTTCTGGTATTTAAGGATACAAAAATATTTTATCACTAATCATTTTTCTTTATCAAAATGTCGTGATTTTGTATTTCGAAGCATTGAAACTATGACCCCAAGAGATACACTCTGACACTTATCCCTCATTTTCATGTACAAGGACCTTGAAGTCGTGACCCAAGAAGACACTTTCTACAAACCCTCATTTCTCTCTCGCACTTAAGTCTACTCCTCTCTCACAAGTATTGAAGTCGTGACTTACGAAGACACTTTGTAAACCATTTCTTCTATTTCGCGCTAAAGCCCCTCTCTTCTGTCTCACCCTTCGTGCATACCAGCATTGAAGCTATTATCCAAGAAGGCACCCTATGGAAACCCACTATTCTTTCTCACAGTAAAGGCCCTTCTTGCACGCAAACACTTTTTCTCATTGTTTGAACCAAGTCTACCCTTTTCGTCTAGAACACCCATTTCAGAAAAATCGAAGGTCAAAACCTCTCTCCAAAAAAAAAATTAATTAATTAAAATAAAAAAATAAGATAATTAATGTAGCTATTTTTTTTTTTTTTTTTGTGAGAAAAAATACAGAGAAACAAATAATAAAAAATTTGTAATTTTCAAAATTAATAGAAAACATTACCTTGTTTAGTATGGAGTTTTCAATAATTAATTTTTAAAATTTGGTGATAAAATTTATTTTCGTTTTAGAACGCATCCCAAACATGACCAAATATTACTTTTGTCGTTTCTTTTAATTCTTCTCAAAACTATAGGAGACGAAAAAATAAATTCGTCAAAAAAAAAAGGTGCCAATTTTTTTTCTTGTTGGCGCCAATTATTTTAGCTCATTGGAGACAAACATTTTTGTCACAAAATTTAAAGATTTTTGCGACAAAAGGAATTCGTCACCAATAAATTCCAAACTTATAAGACGATGTCGTTTCATTTTCTTATTTATTTGGTGACAAATATATTTTTTGTTTAGGAAGGATAAGTTATGGGAGATGAAAATATTTCGTCACCAATAAACTCTTCATGCTCGTTTTATCTTTCTGTTAATTAGGCGACAAATATATTTTCGTCTTGGAAGGATATGTTTTGGGAGACGAAAATATTTCGTCACTAATAAATTCTCTATGTGTCGTGTTGCATTTTGATTGATTGCGCGACGAATATATTTGTCTCATAAGGTTAAGTTGAAGGAGACGAAAATATTTCATCACCAATAAATTCTCCATCCTCACACAACGTTGTTTTTGTATTTTTGTTGATTAGGCAACGAACACATGAGTTTGAGACGAAAATATTTTATCACTAATTATTTTTCTTTATTAAAATGTCGTCAGAAACTAAGAGGCACTCTCACCTTAATCACTTACTTTCACACACACACAAATACTAAAATCGTGACCCGAAAAGACACCCTCTACAAATCCTCATTTCATTGTTATATTGGTCATTCTTCCTTATAGGAACAATCAAAGGCCAACATCGCGAACAGAGAAAGAATGTATACAAAACATAGATGTGGTTCTAGGTCAATCCCTGTTAGAGTAGAAAAAACTGGTGCGTATCCTTGCACTTTCATAATTATATTAGATTCTTAGCTTTATTTATTGAATATTTGGCCTATCGAATTAGGCACGAGAAAAGAAGATGCTACCTGATCTAGCAGAGTTGTACAAGGAAACTCACTATAATGAGAAAACACATGAGTGGATCTCATCTCAAGCTCAGTGTAATTATGTAAGTATATATTGCAATTTTTATTAACAAAATTTTAGAATACTATTTGTTATGATCTTATTTAATTTTCTAATAATTATTTAATTTTTTTATATTTGATAGGAAAATATGATACAGGCTGATCACCTCTCACAGCCGGGATCAACCCCTTTGACTGCAAAACAGCTGTCAATCAAAGTCCTAAAGCCAAGGTCTGGCTATGTGAAGGGACTTGGCATGAGACCTTCATCCTCTATTAGGAGGACCACTACCATATATGCTGAAACAAATGATTATGTGAAGCGCCTTAAGATGCAAATATAGACACAGAAGGAACAAATACAAATGCAGAACAATAAAATAGAAGATCTTGAAGATGGTAAGAAGAAGCAAGGGGAGATAATGGCTGATGTTGTCAACTTTTTGAGGACCAAAGGATTCACTAGACACTTTAGAAGTAGAGGAGACTCATCCACAAGTAGACATACTTCTTGGTAAAGTATATTAACTTTAATATAACAAATTTTATAAAAAGAATATATGTTTGAAGAATTAGGAAGTAATGGAAACATGCATATGACATCCAATTTGTACAAGTGCACGGGATGTATAAATTGTGAATTAGTCTAAAAAATATTTTTTTTCTCTATACTTAAAGCTTCAAAAAAAGCCGTCAAAATGCTAAATTATCACACAACTACAGATTTGTACATGAACCAATAGAAACACCTTAGGAGGGACCAATATAAGTTGTATGAACTTACGGCACATTAATGGGATGCATCATTTGTGAATTAGCCTTAAAATTAATTTTTTGTTCTCATAATCTCGAAAAAAGTCTGTTAGAGGGATAAATTGTATAATTGATCTAATTGTAAACTGATGAGTTACTAATGTTTTTAATCTTTTGTATAATTGATTAATTACTAAAGCTTTTAATTTATTTTTTTGCAGATTGGATTGGGGTGACATTTTTGACGTGCAACAATGATATAATTTGCTTGAATGTTCATTTTTGTTTGATAAAGATACATATACTTTGTGGAGTTGCACTAGTTATTGTTGGATGTTTGGTGGAATTGAATAAGTTATAACTTTTGGATATTTTGTGGATATTTCACTATTTTATTGTATTAGGATGAAATTATTTGTAATGATGAATGGATATTTTCATTTTGTTAATTCGTAAATGTGTTGATAACAGGTTAGGTTAAGTTGTGATGGAATTGTTATATTCAACAGGTTTCAACATGAACAGGGTTATATTTGTTGAACTAGAATTTAGATTTTGATAAAATAGGTATATAATGTGAAAAAAAATATTATAGAATTATTGAAAAAAATTTCCATCCCTCAAGAAGGTTTTTTTGTCTCTTATTTGGCTTAGGTGGATGATTAATTTTGTCATGAATTCTTTATTTCGTCGCTAAATGAATTTTTCATGACAAAAAATAGTCACATTTTGTCACTATTACCCTCAATGTGTGACGAATTTTTTTTGACATTATTTCATCATTTTTAATGATAAATTTGTTTTTGTCTCTATTGGTAGCTTTTTTGACAAAAAATTTTCGTCTTCGTTTATATTAAACATGACAAAATTATTTCGTCTCTATTTTTTATATTTATGACAAAATACTTTTGTCTCTAATTTCTTCCTTTAATGACAAAATATTTTGTCGCTAATTACTTACAAGTATGTTCCCAACAGAGTGTATTGGAGACAAAAAAATTCGTTACAAATTTATCATTTTTAATGATGAATTTGTTTTTATCTCTATTGGTAGCTTCTTCGACAAAAAAATTTCGTCTTCATTTATATTAAACGTAAAAAAAATTTTCGTTTCTATTTCTTATATTTATGACAAAATACTTTTGTCTCTAATTTCTTCCTTTAATGACAAAATATTTTGTCGCTAATTACTTACAAGTATGTTCCCAACAGAGTGTATTGGAGACAAAAAAATTCGTCACAAATTTATTATTTTTAATGATGAATTTGTTTTTGTCTCTATTAGTAGATTCTTTGACAAAAAATTTTCGTCTTCGTTTATATTAAACGTGACAAAATTATTTCGCCTCAATATTTTGTCGCTAATTACTTACAAGTATGTTCCCAACAGAGCGTATTGGAGACAAAAAAATTCGTCACAAATTTATCATTTTCAATGACGAAATTATTTTTTCGTCTCTAAGACCCTTTAGCAGCGAGACTTTGGCAACAAAACGAGTGACGAAAAATTTTCATCGTAATTAGTTTGGGTGACGAAATATATACATTTTGGGACAAATTTGTTTTGCCTTTAAATCCCAAATTTGTTGTAGTGCCTATTTTTATTATTCCGTGGGAGGAAGTAGAGAGATAGATCACATATGGTTATGAGTTAATTTGAAACAAAGAAATAAGGAAGAATGGAATAGAAGATGCAATTCTCTACAAGGTATGTTATACATAAATAAGTATTAGTACTTTGTAAAATAGTAAAACTAACATTAATAAAAACACCTTCAATCCATTTTTTTATTATTTATGTCCATTGATAAAATAAATAAATAAATAAAGTTTAAAAAAAAAAAAAATTTGGGTCTTGCTCCTGAAAGAGATTTCTACGTGAATGTTATTGTTAAGTAAATATGGGGAATAGCCATGGAAGCAGGTAAGAGAGTTTTGATGGTAACTATATATACGTAATAGTCGATAGAGAAGAAGGAGAAGGAAATGATGATGATGATGATGATGATGATAAATAATTCAAGAAAGATTCACGAGGAGGATGGATAAAGAAGGGAAATTAAATAAAGGAAAATGAATAAATTGAGAGAGAGAGAGAGAGAGAGCTTACATGAAGGACGTCATTTAAGAAGAAATCAGGGATGTAGTGGAGAGGCCTGAAAACAGCGAGAGAGCGAGAGAGAGGAGAGTGCGCAAGTGGGAAGGGGAGGCAGGCAACATGAGGTCCTCAATTTTGTGGAGTTGAGCTCTGTTGAGAAGGTCCGGGTTGTCAGTGGGACTCATGTTGACTCCTGAACTGGCTATCACCACTTTCTCTACCCTCTCCGGCCACATCAACCCCATTCGGTACGCCACGAATCCCCCGTAGCTTGTCCCCACTACCGAATACCTCTTTATCCCTAGCTTCTCTACAAGTTTTCCCACTGATTCCGCCTGGAATACCTCCGACCTCTTTCCTGATTTTGTGGTTGAGTTTCCGAAGAACACCAGGTTTGGTATGTATACCTCGAAATCATGCGCCAAGAACACCGCCTGTTTCCGCCATTGCCATAACGCATCTGGCCCAAATCCATGAATCAAAATCACTGCTGGTTTCTTTGATGAAGATGAATAATTGGGTCCCCAAAAGTGGAGCGTAGTTTCATCGTCAATGTCCATGGTTTGGGAAGAGAGGCCAGCCCTCGACATACAACGCTGCAGATAGCTTCTGTACAACGATACCATGCTAAAACAGGACGATGCCATTGCTGCCTGCCTGCCTGCATGCGTTGCCAAAACAAAGCTCAGAGGACTCTCTCTCTCTCAATTACTAAACATGACCCATCATCAAATGGGACTTCATGAAACAAACAAAAACAAAAATAAAGGTATGCATTGAGAGCTTTAATTTTAGATAGTAACGCTCACGCTCTCATAATGTAGTATTGATTGTGAATTAGTGTATACTTTGCTATTTTCTAAAGTGGTGATAGGTATGGCTTTGCTGTATCAATTTTGGTGTTATGATAAAAATCTTTTTTTGATTATCCAATTTTTACTATAATCAATGATTCAAATCTATATTTAAACTTGATAATTAAAATTATATATATATATATATATGACATATTTATATTAAAGGTAAGTTTTTTTCAATTTTATTTTTGCACTTGGCGTGTGACACGTTTTCTTTCTTTTTGTGGTTGGGTAGGACAGTTTGTTTCCCTTTTGTTGACTAATTGTTTTGGTGACTATGGGACAAAATGCTGACTTTTTGACTTTTTAAAAAAAAAAAGTTGTAAAAAAAGTTGAGAGATGATGTGATCTAAAATAGGTTAAAAGCCAAAATTTGACTTTTAGCGCCATCTTCCCAAAAAAAATCCAAAATCAACCGCTGCAAAAAGTCATTGGTATTAGCTTAAATTGACTAGAAGGCCCAAATGAATCAAATATGAGGCCTGCACAAGATTCTAAAATATATTTTACTCTACAAGTTTTTTGAAATCCCTTGCTCTTGCTTGGTCTTTACTCAGTAGTAGTAGGAGTAAATAAGCTTAATATTTGGACATCTTATGAATGCATAAATTAAAAAATTAAAAATAAAAAGAAAAGAAAAGAAAAATCGAAAGAGCAATACTAGTTATTATAAAAAAGGAAAACAAGGAGAAAAAGTATGTCACACATGATGAATTTTTATGGTGGATCTTTTCTAAACTATCTTATCACATATGAACAATTGTGAGGGAATGGCTAGTGGCAATTTTTGTAGTTTGTCAACAAAACCAGATGTAAATTAAAAATGAATGGTCCCGGATGGTGGGGTTGGTTGGTATGGCTGGTTCATTTTGTGTGGATGAAGGTGACCCACTTATCAACTTCATCACCAAACCCTCTTTCTTTCCTCTTCCAAGCCTCATATATATATATATAATATGAAAGGTGTATCTTGGTATGATCATCCCCAAAAATATATTGTATATTTATTTATTATATTTAATAGTGAGTGATGAGTAAATTCCCAACAACTCAGTTTGGCCTTCATTTATTTGGACAGAGTGAACCTACATTTGCAAACTTTTATTATAAAGTTCAATAATTGAGCATTCTCTAATAATAAATAAATAAATAAATAATGGTGCAAAGCAAGACCATGTCCGTCTACATCATCAATGAATTCAAAACATGTAAGAAAAAGGATATGCGAGATTCTAAAAAGCTAATGTAGGAACTGCCAAATCCTGAAAATCAAGTTTTCCAATGGTTTGGTTGGTTGTGGGTTTACTTGGAGTTATTGGATCAGCAGCGGATGGATGGTGAATATATTATGTATACTAGTTGGATCCCCACGCGCTCCGCATGGGATCGTGGTATTGGGGGTGGAATGTTAATTGTTTGAAGAAAAATTCAATCAATTTGATCGAGTCATCATTGTATAGTATATAAAATAAGTCGTACAAAATCTCTATATTGAAATTCATAGCAATCAATTTTTTTAACAATTGAAAGAAATGGAATTCATACATTATAGTAGATATATATAGCGGGAATTTGCTTACAAAAGGTAAGAAGAAGAAGAAGTACTCTGTGTTAGATACTTAATTTTAAAATTTCATAAAAATGAAGTAATAAAAATTAACAACGAAGTACTAAAAATTTCCAATCCAACAAATTATATATACTTAATTTTAAAATTTGAAAATTTACAGAGTTTAAGTAGTTATTATTAGTGTGTCAAATTTAATAGAAGATTTATTGCTTGAAATATTTTTTCACTTAAGCACTTAGTGGGATTATCAAACTGCTCCGTAATCTTTCACAAAATGTGTTGGATTTGGGGATGTTTGGCTTTGGAATAGTTTTGGAACTCTCTTCAATGGTGCTACATTTGTGGTCACCTGGTGTTTTTAAGACTTTGAGTAGGAAACCTTTGTTCTTTTACGCTGTATTTGGTTGGGAGATTTGGAAAGGGAAAAGGAAAAAAATGTGTAAAACTAGGTAAAATGTAGTTAGGAGGAGGGAGAAGGAGAGTGTCTCTTCTATACCGTGTTTCAGTACTGTCAAACATTTTTTCTATTTACCTGAAATGAGTGAAGGAAGCACAATTTGTTTGTATTGCTGTAGTAGTCATTTTGGATGCATAGAAAAGTTTTTAAATGAATAGCTATGTTAGAAGCTCTATTTGGAGATTAGTTGGAGTGTCGTCTTGCATAACATGCATATGGGGAAGGTAGATGTTTGTCTGGTGGGACCACAATTTAGCTTCTGCATTTCAAATCACCTTGCAAGATTTTAGAAGGATGTGAATTCAAATCATTGGTTCAATTCCCAAGTTAAACCTTATTTTTGTTCAAAGGAGATTATTTTTGAGGTATACCCATGTTGTTTAAGAATTAAGAGTGACATGAACTCTGTGATTTCAAATCTTTAAACTCCTTATTAACAAGTCCCACAGTTCAGGATATCGTGCTTCCAGTTGGTTCTTAGTCAAGTTCTGCCTTATCAGGCATAAGTCGGGTTTGTTTTTTTATATTAATCGGAACATTCCATTTTATTTATTTATTTTTGATTTTTCAGTTTTTGTTTTCACTTAGATCGCGTTGCTTTCCTGCCATATTTTTTGGAGAAAGTTTGTTGCTTTCTTGAGTAGCTTTTATTCAATTAATTGTCATAGGTTCAAGGTCAAATGCATACAACATATATGTAGTCTAATTCAGAAAATTTAACAAAGGCTATCAAAATCCAATTACCCAAATCAAATCAGGCTGGTGAACTCTTTATTTATTGAGACATATTGACAAAAACTTGGTGTGCATCTATTTAAAATATACCCCGGAATGAAAACAGTGTGGGTAAATATTGTGCAGCACACATATAAGTAATAGGTGTCAAATTACAGATGTAATTACCAGGACTTGCAACGGTGGAAGCAGAGCTTTGGATTACCAACTTCAACAGCGTTACGGAAGCAACAATGCCGACAATGATGCAAAGAATAGTGTAATAGCAATTCCATCTAGAAAATGTATATATATCTTGTGAGAAATTCCATGTTTGCTGCAAAAACACAGGGCATAAAAAATAAAATCCAGCCATCATCATGAGTGCGAGTTGAACCTATGGGTCAGTGAGGTTTGCTCATCCAAGTGGTGAAATTTATTTACTTCTTAATTGTCTATGTGGATGATTTGAACCCACGTGGGTAGCCCAAAATTTGCAAGAAAATTTTCTAGGGAGAAGCTTTGGAAAATAAAATAGCCAAGCAGCAGGAGCACTGGTTTGGAAAAATTCTAGGAGGAATGGCGGTATTTGTTTTCTTCTTCTATTGTGTGTGGATGATTTGAAGCCACGTGTCCATTCCAAAATCTGCAAGGAAAGAGTTGGAAATGAGCATCAAAAAATATGCGGAAAAGCATTGGAAAATAGGCAAGTTAATAGTAAGGAGTTGGAAATTTATAGGGGAAATGATGAAATTTGTTTTTTTCCACTATTGTGTATGGGGGCAATTTGAAGCCCACGTGTCCAGCCCAAATATGCAAGGAAGGAAAGAGTTATTACAAATCAAACGAGCAGCAACACAACATTACGCCAAACAAGCAACAGCGTTATTTATACTATTGTTACATACTTATTGTTACATACTTTTTTATATGAGAAAAATTAGGGGTCATAAAAAAAAATTTCATGAAAATGATTATGAAAGAGTTATGATTCTTTGATTACCTTAATTAGTGTGATATGCTTTATTCTAAGTGTAATTCAAGAGTCATAAAACTTTCATGATTATTTTCATGAAAGGTTTTTCTGATACCCAGCATTACTGTTTTTATATAGGTTATGGATGGATAAGGATGGGGTTTGGGCCGACATGGTTAGATAGAGTTTAATATACTCACTGCAATTTGTTTGGCCTTTGCCTGCCTGCCTGCCACTACTCGTTGCAATTTGTCTTTGTTTTTTGGGCTGGGAAGACCTGAGTTTTCGAGCATGAGGTCTTCATTTCAACCCAATCCGTGCTCAATAAATTTAGCTTAAGCCTTCTTTTGAAATGTGAGTTAATTTTTAAATTTTTTAATCATTTTAATTTGAGGTTAAAAAATTTTGTTTGGGATAAATTTTTTAACTTTTTTGATTTTTGTGAAATAAAAAAATAAAATAATTATGATTTGAATGTGACATTTTATTTTATTTGACTAAAATAATTAATTTTATCTTATATGACTATTTTAGCCCTATGAGCGTACCAAACATAAGTTAAGTTTGGGCTGCTCACAAAAATTGGGCTGCAACATTGAACAATTTTTTTTTATTATAACCCTTGTTTTGGGGTTATATTGAGTTTATTGTAGTGCTTTTTATCAATTAAATTATTTTGAGATTTTTTATTTTTATTTTTATTTATTTATTTTTTTTTATTTATAAGTTCCATAGAGAATTATGTGCAACATATGACACCTGAAGTATAGAAATAGTAAAACTATGTTTGTTTGGGAGATTTGAGAAGTAATTTTTTTTTAAAAAAGAAAAAGAAAAAGAAAAAGAAAAAGGTAAATGAAATGTGAATAAAATATACTTACATTTTATCTAATTTTACACACTTTTTCTCTTTCTTTTTCTAAATTCCTTTTTAATTTTCTCAATTAAGCACAACGTAAGAAAAAAATAATCAAATAATCTAATTAGGGTTGAGATGAATATATGTGGTTGGTTTAATCCAATAGGCAAGTGAAAGGAGAGAGTGATATTTATTTTTATGTATAGTAGCATGTCACTCGTGCTATGCACAGGGATAAATATAATATATTATTTATTTAAAATACGATAATTATATTTAATTTTGTTTATATTTTGTCTCTGGTAAATAAAATTTTATATATAAATTTAAGAGTTTTGTTTCAAATATTCATTTACTATAATATATAGTATAGATAGATTAAAATTGTTGTATTGACAATTAATAATTAAAATTATGCTTTGTTATAAAAAAAAATGACATAGCTCTAATACGTCACTATTTTAGAATAAAGATTTATGAATTTTAAAAAATTGTCATATTAGTTTTTAAAAGGGAAATAATTAAAGAAATTTTAAAAATTTAATAAGTAAGAAAGAATCATTATAACATGTAAAACTGTTAAGATCACGGTTAAACCAGCAAATCATTTAAACAAAAAATGGTTTAACTTAATTAGTTAAGTCAAAAGACCAACCAGCTTATACAAAAATTTATTAATTAAAACTTTTAAATTTTATTTTATTAAAATTTAAATTGTTACTAAATATAGAAAGCAATCTATTAATTTAAATTTAAAATTGACACAATATAAATTTAAAATTATAATAATCTATCCCATTATTTATAAGTTTTCAATACAAGTTTAAAATTATCATAATTATCTCATAATTTTTGTATTAAGGAGCAGTAAGAGTGACGTCGAAATTATTAATATATTTACATATTTTACAAAAGAATACTTTTAAGTAGAGATATCATGAGAGTTTCAAAATATCATACAAAATTATTTTTAAAATCAAAACCTCTATGTGAGATTACAAACTAAAAATTAAATGGAAGCTAGCCAACTGAGATTTTTTTAATTGTTTAAAATTAAGAAAATTCAATAATTTATATAAATGAAAGTATCAGATTCTCTTTATGTAAATGAAACAATTCACTCATTAGTTTCCCAATGTGGGATTGCAAAATAAAAGGTAAATGAAAACTAATCATTGACAATTTTCTTAATTATTTAAAATTTAAAAAATTCAATTATTTTAGAAAGAGAGTTTAGAACTCATAAAAATTTCTCTCTAAAAATACCCTATTTATTTATATAATATATAGATATCATTATTAATTAAATAAACATAATTTGATCTTGTGTAAAAAATTTCATCGAGTGATAATTAGGGGTGAGCAGCAGATATACCAATTCACCAAACCGACCAAATCAAACCAAACCGATCTGCCACATTTTGGACGGATGCGTGATGACGAGCGGACAGTTGTGGATTGTTTTTTTTCAATCCGCTTAGTTTTGGACGGATGGCGGATTTAAGGTTCATTTGGCTGCAACCGAACCGCCAAACCGCCGAGCATCTCTAGTAATTTGTAAGACTTTATGTTTTCAATTTGTTTATATATTCTATTTGTGTTTTCAATTGAAAAAAAGTTTAAATATTTTTTCCAATGTTGTTGTTCATCTAACTTACGGATGTATTTCAAGTATTTGTTATATGAACCTGAAGTTTATGAAATAACTAGATTTTAAGTATTTTCTTTATTAGTTCATGACTTTCTTTATTGAATTGCAATGAGTTAATGAATGTTCTGGATTAATGAATGGATTAATGTATGTTGAATTATGTGAATACTTAAGGTTATTTTTATTTTTATTTTTATTTTTCAAACATGATATACAACTCCATTTTTTGTACCCACTTTATAGATTCAGTAATGTGTGAAGAAGATGATTGGTTGATAATCAGATAATATTTAATTATCAACCAATCATCTTCTTGACATATTTATAAAATTTTGAAGTATTTCAAACAAATATTTACATGTTAGATGTTTATGAAGACATTTAAAAAAACTTAAACTTATTTTAAAAGTTTGTGATAATAGTTTTTTTAATGATTTTTATGAGAGTATTTTATGAAACCCAACCCGAGAGAGAGAGAGAGACAGATAGAGAAAACAAAATTAAGGTTTGTGCTTTCAAATTTGTAGACACTAGGAGTGTCAAGAAAATTTACCCCCACCAATTATCCCACAAAATGAAATTAAAATAGAAATATAATATCATGAATACAAGTAAACACAAAATCACAACAATGTTGCATTGTATAACAACAATATATTGTACAAGTTCACATTAGAAACATACAAAACTTAATGCACCCTCTATTCCAATAGAACATGGAAAATGGTAGGGAGAGGAAAACAAATGCATTTTGACAGATAAAACAAAATTTGTTAGCTGGAGAAACAATCTCAAAGCCACGTGGTTGGTCTAATTAGGGGACTAATAAAGTTACGACAGACGAACTACCGCATTCAACAGCACAGAAAACAGAACAGGTAGCTCAGTCAAAAGCTTCCCTTAACTGGGGCCCGTCAAATAGTGATCCTCTAGGTAAAGAATTTCAATCTCCATCAGGAAAGAAGAAAGAGTCGCCTTCCAATTCTTGGAAATCCAGTCAAAATGATGACTCTGGTAAGTAATGGGGGGTTGACAGAAAACTAAACTTCGGGGCTGGACAAACAAACTCAAAGCCAAGTGGTTGGTCCAGTTGGGGGACTAATAAAATTCAGACAAACGAACTACCGCCTTCAACAACACATGAAACAAATTGGGAGTAGCTCGGTGAAAAGCTTTCCTTAACTGGGGCTCATCAAATAGTGATCCTCTAGGTAAAGAATTTCAATCTCCATCAGGAAATAAGAAAGAGTCGCCTTCCAATTCTTGAAAGTCTAGTCAAAATGATGACTCTGGTAAGGAATGGGGGGTTGATAGAAAACTAAACTTGGGGGCTGGACAAACAAGCTCAAAGCCAAGTGGTTGGTCCAGTTGGGGGACTAATAAAGTTCAGACAAACGAACTACCGCCTTCAACAACACATAAAACAGATTGGGAGTAGCTCGGTGAAAAGCTTCCCTTAACTGGGACTCGTCAAATAGTGATCCTCTAGGTAAATAATTTCAATCTCCATCAGGAAAGAAGAAAGAGTCGCCTTCCAATTCTTGAAAGTCCAGTCAAAATGATGACTCTGGTAAGGAATAGGGGGTTGACAGAAAACTAAACTTGGGGGCTGGACAAATAAGCTCAAAGCCAAGTGGTTGGTCCAGTTGGGGAACTAAGTTTAAAACCCAATTGGTTTTACTTGATTTGCTTGTCAAAATATCTATTTACAATTAATTATACCGAAACAGATTGTGTTATGCACCTCTTTAAAGAAATTGACGATTCTCTTAGTATAGAATAGCAATCAACGTAAGGCCAAAAATGTAAGAAACTAGACTTCTAAGCAGTTCTAATGACGCTGATTTGAGATTTTCCGGATTTATACCCAAAGAGAACAACACTTCCGAAATTACTATTTAACACCAATTTTCTGGACATATTTGAATGCACCAGTTAATATAGATTTTGACTCCAAAAAATTATGAGAAAATTCTGATATGCAATTGAATATGTAATTAATCAACTGTAAAAATTCTTTACCTAGAGGATCACTATTTGACTTGGTGCACAGGCTTTGGTTTTCTCGATTTTTTTATTACAGTGACAACTCATCTCTTATTGATATATGTGGGATTCTCAATTCAGAAAGTCACATGGCAACAGTGAATTCATTGATTTAGCTTACAGTGAGCATACACTTATATTGTCGGTATATGCAGATGGATTGTCAAGTCATGTGACCTTGTGCACAGGCATTGTTTTTCTCTGTTTTCTGATTACAGTGACAACTCATCTCTTATTCATATATGTGGGATTGTCAATTCAGAAAGTCACATGGCAACAGTGAATTCACTGATTTACCTTACAGTGAGCATGCCCTTATTTTGTCGGCATATGCAGATGGATTGTTAAGTCACGTGACTTGGTACACAATATTTGCTTTTCTCTGTTCTGTCATTCTAGTGACAACTCATGCCTTGTTCGTATATGTGGGATTGTCATGCAGAAATATCTTTCTAAAGTCGTTCATAACCAATTATTTAAACGACTAAAGGTGAAGACACAACCTTACAACTCATTTTGCCCTACAAAATTATCATTCATTTGTTTTAAAAAATTAGCATGGCTACATGATTTATGGGAAGGAGTGGGAATCGCAGAGGTGGTAGGAACTTGCAAAGGGGTGACAGTTCACGACAAAGAGGGGGAAGGGGACGTGGCGATGCTGAAAACGAAACAACAATACCTGTTTTAGATTATGCTTATGGTTATCGTGATAGGTTTGTGAAGCGATATTTTTTGATGCCCAAGTATTATCGAGTTCAAGGAGGTTCATGTATGGACCTATCTGACAATCAAACAGGATATGGTTTATCTGACGCTGCTCGTCTCAAGTGGCCCGCACTATTTATAGAGCGAGTACAGCTGGAAACCTTAAGTCGGGAAAATCAACTTAAGGTGCCAAAAGCATGTTCTGTTGAGATCCAAAAGGAAGATCTTGATAATGTTGATTGACTATGTGAAAGACTACAACGTGAGATTTTTCAAATGCGCCGTAGGTTAGCCCGCGATATGCAACTATACATAGTTAAAAAGGATACCCAGAAGAACAGAACAGAACCAAATGTTGCGGCTATCAAGGGTATCATGGAGGATCTTGAACTTGTCTCTGACGCTGAGCTTTCAGATTATTCAGACTTCGAGATTGCTGATTTAAGCGCGAATTAGGTGTTAATGTCTACACTTCGGCAATATTAGGTCATGCATTAATATGTAATGTCTGTGTTAGACTAAGTGTTTCCGTAATGAGTTTGTCAGATTGTCTGCCTAATAGTTGTCTGTCTAACTGTTATGTTTATATATTGTGTGTTCAGTTCAGGGTGTCCAGGATGTATGTATTATGTGTTCAGTTCATGGTGTCCAGAATGTATTTTTGTGAGAGACTTATGTCTGTATTATCTATGTAACTGGAAACTGTTACATTTGCAACTTCAGTTATGTTGTTTTCATGCCTGTATGAGTATTTAGTAAATTAGTGACTTCGTATATTATGTATTAAGTTTTATTACAAAAATGTTGACAAAATTTATTTTGAGAGAAATACACATTCTCTTAACTTGTTCATCTTCTCAAACGTGACAACCCAAAAATGTAACCATTATTCATCGAATATAACAAATAACGTTCTCATTCTTACAAAAAATACACTGCCAATTGAATAAAACAAATAATCTTTCCATTCATTCATTAATTGCACAACATCAGTCTTATGAAATAAGCGAAACCAATTGAATCACAATAACATCAACTCCAACCCAATATTTACATTACATAAGTTCATGTTCGTAATCGGAATCCAAATTATATACAAGTTACATTACATAGCAAAAAAGGGAAAAAGTACCATTCGTATGTAAAAAATACATCACCAAAGTTTGAGGTCTTTCTCTTCTTCCTTCTTGCTGCAGCTCTCGCGGTGCCCTTCGTCTTCTTGGCTTACTCTGCGGTGCTCTTCGCGTCTCATCTTTCGTCGTTGTTCGTCAAACTGCACAATGTCTGGGTGTGTTTCGGACTGTAGACTATGTATATCACCTTCTAACCCAAAACAAAGACGAAAGAAAATTTTTTTTTTATTAATAAAAACGGCTAGAAACGGTTTTACTATACCGGTTTTCTGAATTACATTATCACCTTCTAACCCAAAACAAAGACAAAAGGAAAAAAATATATATTTAAATGAAAACGGCTTTAGCAAAGCCAAAATAAATTTCTGAATAAAACCTTCTAACCCAAAACAAAGACAAAAGAAAAAAAAAAAAAAATTACATGAAAACGGCTTTAGTAAAGTCAAAAAAAAAGTTCTGAATTACATTATCACCTTCTAACGCAAAACAAAGACAAAAGGGAAAAAAAATATTTGCATGAAAATGGCTTTAGTAAAGCCAAAAAAATTCTTGAATTAAACCTTCTAATCTAAAACAAAGACAAAAGAAAAAAAGAAAAATTTAACATGAGAACGGCTTTAGTAAAGCCAATTTTTTTTTTTATGAATTACATTATCACCAAAATAATGACAATAGAAAAAAAAAATTAATAAAATAAAATTTAAATGAACAATAAAAGCGTGGTTTCAATCAACGCTTATTGTAGTGAACAGTGAAAACGTGGTTTCAATCAACGCTTATTGTAGTGAAAGTGTGATTCACAATCACGTTTTCTTCAGAAAACAAACTTAAATTATATGCACAGTGAAAGCGTGGTTTGGAATCATGTTTTCTTTAGAAAACAAAATTAAACAATATGCACAGTGAAAGCGTGGTTTGGAACCACGTTTTTTTTAGAAAATAAATTTATGTTAAAAGCGTGGTTTGTAACTACGTTTTCTTAATTAAAAGCGCGGTTTGTAATAGCGCTTTCACTATTTCATCAATTTTTTGCTCCAAACAGTGAAAGCGTGATTTGTAATAGCGCTTTAGTCTAGTTTGGGAATTCCGTCCAAACGAGGCCTAGTTTGAGAATTAAGATAGTAATTTGGCTTAATATGAGAAAAGCCTCGAATACATTATGTTGAAAAAGAGTTTTTAACTTAAATATATTTTTTGAATTAAAAAAAATAAATGTATTATTTATCTATATATTTTTAGTTTTTAAATCTAACTCTAAAAATAATAAATAATAAATAAAATTATATATGCTAGTTGGTTTTTATTTTCAAAAACAGATATAGATATAACAATACAGAGGCATACAATCTCTACTACTGCTCTGTTCATGGTTTTGGTGGTTTGAATTATTTTTATATTTTAAAAATTACAGATTATATCTATCTATCTATACTATATATTAAGCAAAAGAGGGTTTTTAACTCCAAGCCTTGTGGGAGCTTCAATCTCCTAATCTAAATTTTCTAATTTTTTGATTTAAAAAAAAAAATCTTAGCATTTATTAACTTCTCCCAACTCCCAAGTCTTGCCCTCATAATAACACTTTAATGCATTAAGAACAAGCACAAAAAAATTCTTTGAAATCCAATACATGAATTCCTTGAAAAGTCTCAACGCATATGATTATTATCCCTCATAATAATACTTTAATCCATTAAGAACAAGCATAAAAAAAATTTCTTGAAAGTTCCAACGCATATGATTATTATCAAAATATTAAACTTTAATATAATACAAAAAGGGAAAAAAAACTTTTAAAGAAAAATATATTTAAAAATCACAATTCACATATATAGATAATTGTAAATACAATCCGTGCATAGCACGGGTGATATGCTAGCAATACTTTATGTGAATGAAGCATGTTGTGATTGTAATATGTGAACAAGTCTTTCTTTGGATGAGACATGCAATGATTGTAATACTCTGTTAAGTCATTGACTATAATTTTTTATTTTTTTGTTGAGAAAGTGTACAACTTGAATTATGTTGAAAATTTATAAAATTTTAAACCGCCAAACCGATTCGCATCCATCCGCCAATCTGTTCCATCCACATCCGTCGAATTGCGCGGACAGATGTGGATTGATTTTCTCAAATTTATCAATCTGATAAATAAATAACAAATTAAAAATTTCGTGACCGCAACCGACCCGCACCCAATTAGTATAATTGGGGTTTCTTGATTAAAAAAAACATATATATGTATATACAACAATGATTCATCCCCCTTTTTAGGACCCCCTTTGGACCCCCCCTCTCTCTCATTGGTCACCTTTTCTTTTTCTTTTTCTTTTTTTTCCTACTCCTCCAATCACCTCTTGCCACGTGGCAAAAGGGGGTAAAGGGGGTGACCCCAATGGGGGTCCCAACCTTTATTCATGTATATATATATATACAACAATGATTCATCCCCCCTTTTTAGGACCCCCTTTGGACCCCCTCTCTCTCTCATTGGTTACCTTTTCTTTTTCTTTTTCTTTTTTTTCCTGCTCCTCCAATCAACTCTTGCCACGTGGCAAAAGGGGGTAAAGGGGTGACCCAAAGGGGTCCCAACCTTTATTCATATATATATATTTCTGCTGTAATAGTTGCGAGCGAGTTAACTTTCCCTTTGCTCCGTTTCGGTTGATTCGTGTTGCCTCCCTTCCTCCCTTCCTTCCTTGGAGACCAAGGTGTTGTCTATTTGTTTGTAATGTAAACACAGCGCTGGGACTGGCCAGAGAGAGAGAGAGAGAGAGAGAGAGCAAATCTAAATCGAAGTCTAAATCTGTGGTGGCTTGTAGTTTGGAAATTATCATTGTTATTATTCTTATTATAAATAGATTTAGGGGGGGAAATGGCGACGTTGCAGGCAGTGATGGGGAATTTGACTGCGAGCGATCGGCGGATTCTGACAGCCGTGAACAGCGGAGCATCGAGCCTCTCCTTGCTTGGCTCTGGTTTCATAGTTCTCTGCTACATATGCTTCAAGGAACTCCGCAAGTTCTCCTTCAAGCTCGTCTTCTTCCTCGCTCTCTCTGTATGTCTGGACTCGACTCGACTCCACACCACTCTCTCTCTCTCTCTCTCTCTCTCTCTCTCTCTCTCTGTCCCCTTAATTCTTAATTCTCTCGTGAATCTGTTGTTTCTAGGATTCATTTGCTAGTTCTGAATTTGGCAAATGTTAACTAATAGTTCCATGATGAAAAATAAATTGTTGGCTTTGGCTTTGGCTTTGGCTTTGTATTGCAGAATATGATCCGCCATATTCTTCTTGGAATTAGGCCTAACTCTGCTCTTCCTTCTGTAGCATGTGGCCCCTTTTCCCCTTTTATGCTCTCTTATTCCCCCTGTTTTCATCTTCTTTATATAAACTAATGTATGCAACTTCAAATTTTCTATCTTATAAATGAAAATTTCTGTCTAGGTAACTCAAAGGTTTTCTTTTATTGGTATACATCTCTATTCAATTTGTCAGTAATTATCTATTTTAGAGGGGAAAATTTCACTCTTACATTATAACTGCATTGGCTTCTTGGGTGCAAGGATGATCCTACTAGATCACCAAACCATTAATGCCTTCGGGGGCCAGTTGTTGGATGTTTGGAGGGTACTCCGAGGACTAAGTTAGTGCTGGAACTGGATGTGGATGTGGAGGGTGAATAAATGTAAATAAAGACCGTAAACACTGCTATGGACGCTTTTCTTTGGACAAAAAAGGCACCTTGATGATTGTGGACCCATGGCCTTCACTTGAGGCTTCCAAAGCCTATTAGCCAGGCAATAGATATAGCATCAGTTAATAAATGTTGATGACTAGTTAAATTTTATATTATGTACTACTGTTAGCTAATGTTGATAACTAATTGAAAACAAGTATTCAATGACATTAGAAATAATGTATAATAGACATAGCAGAAGTTAACTATACAAAATTGTGGGCTTTGAACATCATGGGTGCTTACTATACTTTTCTAGCCATGCAATGGATGTGGCACTTTTTTAAAGTACACATTGAAAATTTACCTTTACTAGTGCTAACAAATGTTGACAAATAACTGAAAAGAAGTACCAGTTGCATAAGTAATAATGTTTAATAGATATAGCAGCAGTTAATTTTACAAAAATTATGGGCTTTGAACATCATTGGTGTTATTCTTCATTGTAATATCAATCTGCACGGTAGATGTAGAATGCTACTTTATGCCTTCTATTTGGAAAGTTAAATGTTGGATACAATACAACTTAAGTCTATTCATCGATCATTCATTTACTTATTGCTTTTATTAAATGCTTGAGGAATTAATCTATTCGATTTTCTTTGCATGCAGGACATGCTTTACAGTTTCTTCAGCATTGTTGGGTATGCATATCAGTGTTAAGTGATATCAGTGTCTGTCATGTTTTTCTTGTAAAGTGATGTAATTGCTGATGGGTTCCTTTCCTTGCTGCAGGGATCCATCTAAAGGATTGTTTTGTTATGCTCAGGGCTATAGCACCCATTTTTTCTGCGTGGCTTCTTTCCTGTGGACTACTACAATTGCCTTTACTCTTCATCGTACAGTTGTCAGACACAAAACAGATGTCGAAGATTTGGAGCCTGTTTTTCACTTGTATGTTTGGGGTATGCAAGTATCTTTTACCTCAAAAAGCTTCTTGCGAGATATTTATGAGATTGGTTTAGTATATCTCATAATTGCCTTGTTTGCACTTATGTCTCTGCAGTTGCATTAAAAAGTGGTTGGTTTGTGAACATTTTTATGAAACCATTTGCTTCCATGCAATTGCACATATCCCTTTCATGAAGCTAATATTGAATGTTGAATTACTTCAACAGGAACTTCTCTGGTTATGACAGTCATACGTTCTATTGGTAATGACCATGGGCATTTCGGTGAATTAGGTGCATGGTGTTGGACACAAACAGGGCGCACAGGAAAGGTAGGCATTGGGTAGACTTTTCCTGCAGGCATTCTGGCTTTATTTTGTTTCCTACTTAGTTTTTCAGACTCGGTTAATTATGTAAAACTTTTGCCATTTTTTTTATTGTGAATTCCAATATACTTTCATTATATGAGTTGCTTTTAGTGCCCGGCTTTCTTGCCCTTGGAATTCTAACTTTTGAAAAAAAAAAGTGCTTTAGCGAAAGTCTATACTTGACAAATCTTACCTGTCTCAGGACCAAGTAGAATATAGCATGAAATTCATCAATTCTAGTATTTTTGGCATTAAATATGAGGTACATAAAAATGAATGGCCCTTTGAACAGATTAGCAATTGGATTTAGAGAACCCACATTCTCTCCTTACTATTTGTTACCTTCTTGGAAAGATAAACATATTGTAGACCATGTCAAATTGTCAATGGATCTTGCTGAAATTGACAACAGCATAGAAATTCATGCAAGTCTATTTGTTAAACTTCTCCAGTGCCTAATTGTACACCATTTGTTCATCCACACTCCAAAATCATTCCTTCTAATGATTCGTTTGGGAAGTTGGCTATTTTAGTTTTTAGCTATTTTAGTAGGCTAAAATTTTTGTGTTTGGGAAGATGGTTGGATTTTTTTGTAGTTGGATGTGATATTTATGAGAAAAAATGTGAAGTAATTATGAGTTTGATGTGACTTTTAGGAGTATGTCCATGTTTCTAATTTTGTGACTTTTAGGAGTGGCTTTTTCTTGACCATGCGATTAGAATAAAGTAATAAATATTTTTGGAATGTAAATACGATGTTGAGATATGAAGTTATGAACTATATATCTGGTCTGCAATGTCATTGATTTGCATTTTGTTCACAGAAGTTTAAAACTTTTCCATTTGTCCTACAGGCGGTTCACTTCATAACATTTTACGTGCCATTATGGGGTGCAATTATTTTCAATGGTGTCACATACTTTCAAGTGATACGCATGCTAAACAATGCGACACGTGTATGTACTCATTTACCTATTTTCCTTCCCCCTTTTTTTATACTTTTTTTTTTTAATTTATAAATCTTCATTGTCTCTTGAAGTGGGATACTGACTGTTGAAATGGCTTGATGCATTTGTACACCTGTTGAAGTCATAATGATAATGTTTAAAATTTCAGATGGCAGTGGGAATGTCAAACCGGGCATACCAACAAGATGCACGGGCAGACATGAAGGTATGCTGTGCTTTAATTTGGTTTTCTGATAATTGAGTGGAAAAAAGACCTGCTAAGAGGAATATCTCTCACTGTTTGCATTATATTATCCCTTGTTACATGTCTCATCAGCCATGTCATTCATAACTTTTTCACTTTGGACTCTCATTTGAATGGCATTAACTAAGGTCTCAAGCAAAATTTTCAGTTCTTGGCTTTTTCCCCCTTCTACTAAAACTAGCTTCTGACCACAGAACAACTTCCTGTTTTATGTGAGAAATCATTATAACTGAAGATAACTTGTTCCTTATGCTTTTTTTAATCAGCAACAAAATATATAATATATACATATATGTTTTTATTGGCTATATATTATTTAAAAGTAGAGAAGGTACAAGGTGGAAGTACATCAATGAGGACAAGAAGTCCACCAAGAAAAAGAAAAACACAAATAGGCAACAGAGTCACATAAGGAAAAACAGCCTTCTAATCTCTAGAGATCAAAAACAAAGGCACTCCCTGTTAAGGGGAAGAAACCGAAACCCAAAAAGATGACAACAAACTTGTCCCACAGATCACACTGTCTCAAAACTTGTCATTATTTTTATTTTTTTATTTATTGCATTTCTTTCCATCCAAATAACCCAAACCACGACACATATAACACTATTCCATAGAACTTATTCTGCTTCAATGATTGGTGACTACTCTTACAAGGTGTTGAGAACCCTGCTAAAATTGTATTTTTCACTAGGAATGTATTTTATTCATTCTTTTCATTATGGCATGTTTGGCATGATGCTCCAAGTAGGGTAGAAGCCCAAGGACTTATTTGTACTTTGAGATAAGATGTTTAATTATTTTTCCTATTACCGGGTGCGAATAGGTATCTCCAAGTCTTGGAATCAAACTTACAGGAAAGAGAAGGCAGCATACCTCTAACCCTTTTTCTTTTTTTTTTTCCTGAATTTACATTTACAGGCTTTAAACCGATGGGGTTATTATCCACTCATTCTAATAGGATCATGGACTTTTGGCACAATCAACCGCATTCATGATTTTATTGAGCCAGGCCATAAAATCTATTGGCTTTCATTTCTTGACGTTGGGATGGCTGCACTTATGGTAAATCCTACCAACCATAGGCAAAGCTCTATCTTGGTCTCCTTGTTTTCAGTAGAAGCTTTTTTTGCGTGTGTTTCTCAGTAGACTGTGTTCTTTATTTTGATTACAAATCAAGGTTTTGGATACTAGCTTTTTCAATGTCTGTTTGTTTGTAGGCAGGGCTGTTTCTTTTTTACTGTATACTTAACCTCCTGAAATTGGCTATTTTTTTGTTCATTATATATTTTTCTGATAAGTCTTGTATTGGCTATTTATCAAAGTATTTATTAAGAGAAATGCTCTTTATTTTCCTTTTTTGCACCCATGACACATGCAAGGTGCCGATATAGAGTTTCAGACGTATGTTTTAGGGGCTGTGTTATATGGACTAGGGTATGAGCATTGGGTGTGGAAGCATGTTCAAGCATGACATTCATAAACTTAAATCTTAAGATATTGGGATATGTGTCCAAAAATTAGATATGGATATGCGGACGTGTTATGGACATCTATATATATTGCATATTGTATAATATTTCTGAGATAAGATAATGTAAATTATGTAGAAATATACTTGAAATAAAATAGGAGATTAGAAGATTAGAAGATTCTAGTGTCTAAATTGGGTATGGGTGTTGGGCAGATATCTCACATCTTTCTCCTTATCATATATTCGGTGGACACAGGTACTTTGGAGAAAATAAAAGAGTCCATGTAACACAACTTAGAGGAGATGATTTTGATTGGATCATTTTATAACTGATATAACCTTCTACTATAATGCGTCATCGTAGGTTGTTTTGAACTATATCAAATTGTCCATGCAACTTAGCCTGTTAGAATCTCGGAGATGTTCAAGAAATTATAGGAAAATGGGAACCATGTAACAAAAAGTTTATCATTTTCTGTCTGATAGACGTGCTCTGCTGCATGATACCTGTTCTATGGAGTTGTAAATGTCTTGTGCTTATATTAGAAGCTAACTTGCTAACTTCTCGAATTCTCTTTTAGGGCTTGTTCAACTCAATAGCATATGGCCTTAACTCTTCAGTGCGCCGGGTGATATATGAAAGATTGGATCTGTAAGTCACAAATGCTGAATCCTTTACCGAATGTTTTAAGAATTTCTGAGTTGTCTATTGAGATCCTCCATATATCTTACTACGAGAAGCTTCTAGGCTGCACTCAGCATTCTTTTTAAAAATAGACCTTCTTTGAAGCTAAAAAGCAAATTCTCAATCCAAGATCGAAAAGATGTGGCAATACAGTCATAAGAACTCCAATCATTATAATTATCAAATTAGTGCTAGCCTTCCAATTATTGGATGCTTCATGTTTCTTATATTTTGGCTGGAGGAGAGAGCCGGATAGGGGAACTGGTATATAGTTGGGAGAAAGGCTATTTTCACCTAGTTTTTATGGGTCGTTTTGGTCTCTTAAATTGCTGTACATCCTATGTTCATGCTTGTTTCTTGTTCGCTTTTCCTTTATTTTATTATATGTTTACTTAACTACATTTATTGAGGTGTATGGATCTGACATATTTCGCCAGGTTACCAGACAGGTTTCGAAGATGTCTCCCAAAGAACTGGAAATCCAGAGGCCAGCAGCAAGACAGCGAACTAGTCTCATTGAAGGTTCAAGACCACCAATAGCAATTAGGACATGTTATCGTAGTGCTTTCACCTGCAAAATGGTCAATCCTAAAATAATGTTCCAACATTTGTTTGTCAAATTTGATCGGAGTAGGGGATGAACATGAAAACAAGGAATTCAGCTCTCACTGCTTCATGCCAAAGTGTTGTGGATGCAATGCCTCTCATTAAAACATGCCCAGCATGATTTGTCAGATCATTCCATTGGTCAGTTTGTGGCCTTTTTTTGGTTTCTTCCTTTGTAAAACACTGCTGCCCTTGTGCTTCATAGGATGCTTATGGAAGTTTCCCCCAGAGATCTCAGTTGAGATGGGCTGGCTATTCCCCAAGTAGAATCTCTGCCAGAGGTTTGTGGTTTCTGCTGTGATCACGGCATTGTAAAGAATTGAATTCCTTTTATTGTATCAGGAGAGGCTGAACATCTTTTACTGATTCATCTAGCATTGGTAATTGACAAATTTTTTTTTTTTGGTTTGTGAGTGCGTCATTACTCTAGTACTTTTATGATTAACAAGAAGTTCTGATTTCTTTCTTTCTTTCTTTCTCTGCCTCTTTGCTTACGCATTATAGAAAGTGTAATAATTGAAGGGTGTGTTGGTTGAGAATTGGCACATAACATACCTAGTTCAGCAATGGCAAAGGGTACAATTGAGGTGTCGTATTGTTTGATGCAGTTTTTTTTTTTTTTTTGATGCAGTTTATTATACATTAAAAATTGATAATTAAAAAATAGAAATTAAAAATATTTTTCTCCTAACTTTTAAATAATAATTATTTTTTTCTAGTTTATTTAAACTATTTTTACTTAATAACCTATGATTAGAAACTCTATCAAACAGTTGATGCAAATTTTCAACTTAAAATTTTAAGATGTAACATACACCACTATTATGTGGTGTCTGTTTCGAAGGTATTTGATTCAGCCAAATTAGAGAGGTGTCAAAAACAACTTTTGAAAATATTATTTTGGAAAATGTTTTGTAGCTCGAAAGTTTTCTCCCCGACTGTCCAAAACGACGTCATTTTGGGCAAAAAAAATTTTTTTCTCCTTTTGTTTGAAACAGAGGGAGAGAGGGAGAAACAGCGAGAGAAAGAGAGAGGAGGAGAGGAGAGAGGGAGAAAGAGAAAAGAGGAGAGGAGAGAAGAGAAGGAAAACAGAGAGAGAGAGACGGCGATGGTAATGGCGGTGCGAGAGATGGCGATGGCAGTGCGAGTGACAGTGATGGAGAAAGAGAGAGGAGGAGAGGAGAGAAGGGAAACAGAGAGAGAGAGACGGCGATGGTGATGGCGATGGCGGTGCGAGACACGGCGATGGGGGTGCGAGCGACGATGATGGAAGGTGCGACGGTGGATGCTCACCCTTGCGAATTCTGGCGATGATGTGTTGATGATGAAGATGAAGATGATGTGTTGATGAAGATGAAGGAGAAAAGATGTTGTTGTTGTTGATTTTTTTATTTTTTTTAGTAGATCAAGATCTGAATCTAGATTTGAGGGGGGGGGGAATGTTGGCTGATGATGATGTGATGAAAAAGATGTTGATGATGATGATGTTCTTTTTCCTCCTCTTCTACGTCTTCTTCTTCTTTAGACAAACGAGAAGGAAAAAAGAAAAAATAAAATAAAATAAAAATAATCTCAAAACGACATCATTTTAGGATTTCGGGCAATTCGGGGCTTCCAATTCGAGCTACGTTGTATTATTTTTCATTTTTTCTATCTGAATTTAGCCCCGTTCTTTATTGAGGCCTATTGCCCCTCTGCCGCCATTGAGAGAGAGAGAGAGAGAGAGAGCCTGGCATTTTTGTTTCTATTTGCGAAGAGGAAGGAACGAAGGAAGGGCCAAAGCCAGTTTCTGACTTGCTAACTTGCTACTAGTAGCAGTAGGAGGTTGTTTTTATGGGCTGGTTCATTTCCATATATGAATTTCTTTCTTTTCCAATTATGTAGCAACTTCTCTTTTTTTTTCTCATCCGCCGTTTGTCCGTCTAGACGAGCATAGCATTCATCTTCATCTGCAACCTCGTTGTAGGAGAACAAGAGCGGCAAGAAAAGTAGCCAGAAAAAAAGATCCGTTTAATTAATTACCCGTTGATTAAAAGAAACAGCTCCAAAAAACCAAAAAAAAAAATGAAAATCATAACATAATTATTTGGAAGATTTGTATAGCACACAACAACCACCCCCAACCATTTCGACATTCATTTATTCACAAGGACACAATTACACACGTACAGATTTGAAAAGAATAGACAATAAGCGCAAGAGAAAGAAAGGGAGATGTGTCTGTAATATAGAAAGGCTCCCCCATGTATGGGTATTGGTTGGGGGGAAAAGACAACACACACACACACACACTCAGATCTTCAGATCCAATCACAGAAAAGCTCCCCAGATATTTCAGATCCAAAGTCTCCTCCAACCATCAAACCATTCAGATTATTATACTACATGGTTTTTAAGCACAGGCGCAAGGATTGTCAAAGAGAAGCACATCTTGATCGGCACTCCTGAAGAGCAAGTAGCCAAAGGCGAGGCCGACGACGATGGCGAGGAAGACGCCGGCGTTGAAAGACATGACGGCAAGCATAAGGAGGTATCCGAGGGCGGAGTTGACCCCGAAGAGGAGGGCTCCGGCGAACCTGGCAGGGCTCCAGCGGCCGCCAGAGGAGGAGGAGGAGAGCAGCTTATGGTAGAGGAGAGGGGTATGATCATCATCTATGATGGAAGGGGAGGGAGGAGGAGGAGGAGTCTTCTTGTTGAAGGAGGAGAGAATCAGTTTGAACCGGAGGCGTCTGTCTTCCAAGTACTGATAGAAGACAGAGAATAGGAGGCAGGCGCAGAGGGTGAGGGCGTACTCCGTCCATGTCTCCGTCTTCCACGAATCCAACAACAGCGTTACCTTCCTTCCCCAATAAAAGGTCATGTGCATCATCTCTTCTTCCCTTCTCTGATCTCTTCTTAATACTTACTTGATACTACCACCTCTACTACTACTAATCAATATGTTGTTTTTTCCGATCCGATTCGATCTCATCCAATGGAAGATAGATGGAGAGAGAAGAGAATAGGAAATTTTGGAAAGAGAAAGGAATGTTTTGCTTTTTGCTTCGAGGGGGAAAGAAAAAAATAAAAGATTAAAAATAAAAAAATGAATGTGGAGAGAACGAGGAATTGTGAATATCTAACGCCTATCTATTACCAACCAACCAACCCAACCAACACGTCTGTGGTGAGACGAGTCAGTACAACGTTTTGCCTTTGCCTTGTACTTCTAAAATAGGGTGAGCCTTTGTACTGTATTACTTCTCCATTGCTGTCGTATCGTACGTCCTATGAGGAGAAATTATTCAATGAGTCATGTTTTATTTTAGGGGAGGCTTCTTTCTAATTTATAGTGTGGATTAGAACGTATGGTTAGGTTAGTAAGATTTATTATGGTTCTGTTTAGATGATTTGAACTGTCAATATATAAAATTCGTTAAGTATTTCATGATTGTAAAAAATCATGTTGATCAAAGTAGCTCCTTAATTAGAAAAGTTTTTAAGGTTTTGAGGGTAGATGGGTTTTGAAGGTGAAATTTGAAAAAGATGAATGGGTGGTGATGGGGATGGATGGCCTCATAAACCCTAACTCATGATGTAAAGGATGTATAGACTTAATTGTGAAATGGAATGTCTCAAAATTTATGATGTCCTTTTTAATAATGGCCTATTTTGGGAAGGTGGTAAAAATCAACTTTTTTGCTTTTAATCAAGATTTTTGAGAGTGATTTGGAAAGTTGGTAAAAAGTTACTTTTTTTTTTGAATTAATATTTATTTATGGTGTCACATCACACCAAAATGACTAAAATAACCTCACCAAACTTAAAAAATTACATTTCACCCAAATCCATGAGATGTAAATATTGAGGGTAATTATGTAATTGTTCAACCAACTTTTGACTGTTCCCAAATGATGAAAAAAAAGCAACCGGGGTTTTTGCCCAAACGCCAAAAAACAGCTTTTTTATAAGTTCCCAAAAGAGCCTAATGTCATTTGAGATTATTATTATAATAAAAAAAATTTCAAAAATAAAATATTTAAAATAATTGATTAAGTTACTAATAACAACACTGGCCTCGTTTGGGAACAGGTTATTTTAATAATTTTTTGGCTTTTTACGAAAAGATGTGCAGAAAAGTAGAGAGATGATGTGACAACTTTTAATAACTTTTTGACTTTTTGGCTAAAATAGCCACTCCCCAAACGAGGCTTTAGGTCTTGTTTGATATCATTTTTAGTCTAAAAGTCAAAAAATCACTAAAAAAATTAAAAAGTCAACAACTTATTCCAAAAAAATTAAAGATTTATTTTTCTCTCTATTTTTTTACAAATCTTTTCAAAAAAAAATAATAATCCAAAATATATTAATTTTTTTATATCATTTTTTAATTAAAAAATCAAAAAAATTATTAAAACAATATGTTCCCGGCCTAAAAAAATAATAAAGCTGTTTATAAATAAATAAATATTTGCAGTACAAAGCTCCCGTTAAAAACGGTAAAATGTAGTACATACTCGTACTGCCAAACGAGACGCCACCCTTGAACCCTTCATCCACTTCTCTCAAAAAAAAAATAAAATAAAAGAAACAAAAAAAAAAAAAATTACAATAATAGTAACTAATGTTTAACACTTGTTTTTTGTTCAAGTATCTACGGTTTGAATTTTATCAATTAGATCCTTAAAATATTAAATTTGAATCAATTGTTTTAGGAGGTTGATTAAAAGTTAATTTTTTTCACTTTTTTTTTTAAAAAAAAAAACTTATAAAAAAAATCAAAAAATAATATGATCCAAAATAAGTTAAAAGTCTTTTAGCCAAGTTCAATACAAAAATAAAATATAAGTTCAAAGGTTATATAAAATTATTATAAGGCCCGAATTTTAATTTATTGTTAACTTAATTATCCTCCACATGTGTGTTTTAGAATTAATATGAAAGCTTAGTTTATCAATTTTCTCAATATTAATATGTGAGCATTAAATACACTGAAGAAGTCGAATAAAATAATTTAAATAACAGTAATACTGCACTACAAATAATTATCAGACAAAATAATAATCAGGTTATTAAAAGAGCTTAACAAAAATCTGAAAGAAAATCAATTAGAAATTATACTTGAAGTTCGACATCTATTATTAGATAAATGTAAGTAATAACTCTTGTAGAAAAAAAAAATACAAATAATTATCCTTAAAGAGTAACTCCCCAAGAGAATCTTTTGAATTAATACCACCAGAAAAATAAAGAAATATATCTAAGTGATTATAGTTTAAATGAATTATAAATAATGGCAAAATAAAAAAAAGATAATAAAATGAAATCTAAAATAATATTAAAAATATCCAAAAAATAAAATAAAATGGATAATTGTGTATTATAAGAAATAAATAATAGTATAATAGAAATAGAAGATGGCCTATATAAATAACAACAATGCTAGGTGGTCCGAATTTTCATTGCTCGAATGTGTCAAAATGACATCGTTTTGATACATTTAAACCATTTGGGCCTCACAAATTCGTGCCACCAAATATTTTTCTATAAATAATTAGAATTAATCAATTGGAGAGAAATATTCCAATTATAAAAGCACACGTTCAAAGGATAATTCAGTTAATAATAAATTAAAATTCGGCCTAATCATAATTTTATATAACCTTTACTATTTTTATATAACCTTTACTATCTAAGTCCTTTTTAATATTTTCTGCAAAATTAATCTGATAATCTATGATACGATTTAGCTGAGGATTATGTTCACTATGAAGCTGATGTGTAAAAGTACTTCGAAATTGCAACAAAATTTATTTTTACTTATGTTAAGATGATGGTTATGATTGTTAAGTTCTAAATCTAAATATTCTATTATTTTCATACAAAAAATTAACTCCTACTTTAAAATTATTAAAAGCTACTATAACATGAAATTTATAACTAATTTGTCCAAAAATAAAAACTACTCTATTACCATAGGCAAAATGCATAAACTAACTTAAAGTGTCCTAAAACTGAACACTGCTCTAATACCAATTTTTGTTTTACAACATTTTTGACTCCTCATATTTTGTCTGCCTTGAAGATTCACTCCACGGGTCAACATCAATAATTGGTACTTCAGCAGAAGAAGACAAAATCCGTAGAAGATAAGGCTTCTCTTCAATTATCAGAAATAGCACGCCAAGAAAAGACAAAAGATTCTGTAAATATTTGTATCTGTAATTATTTGCGTCTGTCAGTGATAAAAATTTTCCTTCACTCACTAGTTTAATAGAGTAGATGACCCCCACTCTGCTCCATTAGAGAAAAGCTGTGAAAATCTTTACACGTGTCTTGTAATAAATTATAGTGTCAAAATTTTGTCTAAAAATGAGGATTGAATGATGTGCGATGGGATCCAAAGCAGTACCCGGCATCATTATCCTAATCCTTTATTTGTCTTTATTAGAAGGTTGCCAAAATATGCATATAATTGTCTTTATATATATGCATATAATGGTCTTATATATGTCAACATATGTGGAATTTTTTGTCAAAAAGCCTATTACTAGGCTTTATTAGGATTTTTGAAAAATTTTACCATCTAGATTGAGTGAGCCATCAAGACTAGGTCTTAGACTTTTGTTTTATTCTCCTTTTGTGTTGTATAAATTGGCATACATGCCAACGGAGGAAGCAGAAAGAAAAATTCCCCTTCACTCTGCTTTGTAAAAATTTCCAACCCCTCTCAAAAACCTCTAAGTGTACTAAGTCTTTCAGAATTTCAGAGTCTGTAATATAATCTTTGTAAATATATTTCTTCTTAATATGAAGTGTGAATAGTTTCTCTTTTTCCTTAAATATTTCAAAAGGGTGATTCTTCTATTCTAAAAATTTATTTTTGGAAAAACTAAGTTTATGGAATGCTTGTTTGCTCATTAATATTACATGCTTTGCACTTTCGTAGTATCTGTTATTTTCTATTTTATTACTGAGTGACCTTAGTTGAAGAGCCCGTATGAGCCGTGGTTAGGCGTTTGAGGGCAAATTGTAGGCAGAATGGGAAAGGTAAAAAATAGAAAATAAAAATATACTATGTTGAACGAAGCTTAGCTTCAAGGTGAGAGTACATGTAATGAAAACAAATATTGTTTAAAAATAGTGTTGCCAAAGAAAAAGAATTTTAGAATAAAATGAGAGCAACCCGAGTAGAAATATTAAGAAAATATTGTCCATAAAATAAATTTAAAAATCAAGACTTTATGCCTTTAGAAGAAAAACTTAGAAATAAAATCAAAATCAGTACTGAACTTATACAAGAATTAGAAGATCAAAAATTTAGATATCAATTTCTCTTATCATTAGCTTCTGGTAGGTTCTTAGAAAATTACAGTTTAAAAATTTCTCAAATAAATAGACAGCTAACTGTAAAACAAGAAGCCTTAAAACTAGCCATACAACAACTTGAAGACCTATTAGCATAACTGAAGAATTAATTAGATAATTCTCAGCCCAATTTCAAAATAGTGGTAGACCACTAACTCATCACCCCCAAAAATTAGTATCAGAGCAGTGTTCAATTTTAGGACAGTTTAAGTTAGTTTATGCATTTTGCCTATGGTAATAAAGTAGTTTTTATTTTTGGACAAGTTAGTTATTAATTTCATGTTATAGTAGCTTTTAATAATTTTAAAGTATGAGTTAATTTTTTGTATGAAAAGAGTAGAATATTTAGATTTAGAACTTAACAATCATAACCATCATCTTAACATAAGTAAAAATAAATTTCGTTGTAATTTCGAAAGTATTTTTACACATCAGCTTCATAGTAAACATAATCCTCAGCTAAATAGTATCATAGATTATCAGATTAATTTTTCAGAAAATATTAAAAAGGACGCAGATAAAATTAGTAATCTCTTTATTTCATCTATAGACTATCTTCGTAATACTCGCAGTATAATTAAAGATCAAGATAAAAAATTAGACTATATCCAAGACCAGTGTAGCTCAATTTTACAAAAACGTACAGATTTAAATTTAGAAAAATTTCCCACTAAGCTAGAAATAGAAACTCTAATTTCAGCTATAAATACTAGCAGCTCAAAACAAATAGAGTTAGAATTTAAACAGTTAATTGAAAAAATTCATAACCAGATAAATCAAATAGCTAAACAGATAGAACAAATCAATCAAATTCAAGATAATTTTAAAAAAAAATTAGAAATTTTAGAACAACTAATAAGATCTTAGTTTATGAGTAGTGATAAAAAAGCCAATAGGGACTACCAGATTATTTTAAAACAAGCAGAAGATTTTCATAATAACCCAGAAGGAATCAGTAGCTATCAAGGAATAAATCAGTCAGATAAAATATCAGTAAGACAAAATAATATAGAAATTTTATTTTTAATCAGATTGTGTGAAAAATTTGAAGATCTATCAGAACAATTACACAGCTTAGAAAATCGTTTAGCTTCTTTAAAAAGAATAATACTTCAAAAAGGAAAATGAGTAGAAGGACAAACAAACAAACCCCAATCTCAGATAAACGAAGAAGATATAGCTAGATATTTCGAAAAGCTTAAATTATCAAAGAAATCCGCTTGTAGAACTTACAGAAAATAAAAATGTTTAAACAGCTAATAAAAGGAAGTAGTAGCAAGAAGCGTAATGAAAATGAAGATATTAAAATGGATGAATTTATAGATGTAGAACAATAGATAGAAAAATTTAAGAAGGAAAAGTTAGAATTAATTCCAGCTAAATATGTATATAAGTTAGGAAAAATTCATAAAAAACAATATCTATTTAAACACTATGGTGAACAAATGATTAGTGTAACTCAGGAAGATGAAAAAATAGAGCTAAATTTGATAGATAGAGAAAGCTATAAATATGCAGTAAATGAACACCTTAAAATAACCCACTTAGGATTAGTTGTAGTAGGAGTTAAGGCTTTAACTAGAGAAAATTTAGGAACTAAAGTTTTTGTATGTCTTTATGATGATAGGTTTAATGATGTAGGACAAAGTATTTTAGGCAGCTATGAATTAGATATGAATTCAAAAGGAGGAATAGTTTATTTTACACCAGATTTCCTATTACCAACCTCGACCTTTCATAAAAAGATAAAAATAGGAATAAAAAGTAGGGGATACAAAATGAAAAAAGGAGAAAAGAATTTATTAGTTTGCACCGGATTTTTAGGCTTAGCAGTCTCAGAAAGCAATACTCACTATAGACTTACAAATGATCAGATAGTTAAGTTATTAGGTGCAAAAGATATTAAGGCACTACCAACTAAAAAATTTAATTCTGAAGATAATGCAGCACTAGATTGAAAACTAGGAGATTTTCTAGGACAAAAGAGATTAGCTCCTCAAGATAACTTATTATATCAAAGAGTAGATGGAAGCTATGCAGTAAGATTTACTCAGTATACTTATGTAGCACCAGAAAAATCTGAAGATGATGAATTTAATAGTATAGATAGGGAAGAAAATCAAGATAATCATGGTGACATAAATCAGTTTTATGTAATGACAGAAGAAAAAAACAATATCACAAAATAAAATATATAATATTGATGAGATAGATTTAGAGAATTTCACCCTAACTGATATGAATAAAATATTAGATACTAGATATTATGAATACTTAGCGAGAGAAGATACCCATGATGAAGCAGTGTCATTTTTAGATCAAGAATTTCAAACTAAATATGTAGATGATATTATAGAAGATAAAATACATTCTAGCAAAATATTTAAAATACCAAAACAATCCAACTTAGAAGATACTTTTTACATGAACACAGAAAGCACAGGAACTAGTAACCCACAACCAACTGTAGAAGATCTCGTAGAACCAATGCATTATGCGGTAGGAGGAAGAAGACCATTAGCTAGTTCAGGACGCAGTAAAGCAGATCCAAATAAAAGCTATAGATTTCATGGAAAGCGTAGACAACCAGATATGAGTTTACAATTACAGCCAGTTAATAATCAAGGAACCCTTTTAGATTTTTCCAGATTCGACCCTTAGATATGGCAAGAAGTGATAGAAAAATGGGAAAAAGATGAGGTAATGGCATGGATGAGTAATCCCTTTGAATCGACGGATATGTGGGAATATATGGAAACACTTTTAGGAGATTCAACCTGTAATATTTATCTAACTTTTAAAGGAAAGTATAAGGAGACAATCAAACAGCTTAAAGAACTAGGAGATAACCCATGGAATTTTATTAGTTTTATAAAAGAAAATACTTATAGGATATGACCCTTCTAGAAGAAATAATTACACTCAAAGCATAGCATTAACTGAGTTAGATCAGATAACGTTAGGAAGTTGGAAATATATTGTACCCTTTAGTAAAGAATACTTAGCCATAGCAGCTAGAACTGGAAAAAGTTTTGATGAAGAAATATGAAACAAATATTTTAGAAAACTACCTGAAGAACTAGGAAGAGAGATAGAAAATAAATGGTCAGTTTATTATGCAAATTTACCAGCTAAAATAGCCTCAGGAGAAGTAAAAATAAGAGGAACTTTAGGGATAGAACCTAGAATAGTTTATACATTTCTCAAGTTCAGAGAAAAATGTATAGAAGTTAAAATACAGAAAGATTTGAAAAAACAAAATTATGGATTTTGTAGCAGCGTAATATATACTCCTCAGCAATATGAAGATAAATATAATAGAAAAAAATACAAAAAATATGAAAAATATAGAAAAGAAAAATATTGGAAGAAAAAATTATAGAAAACCATGGAAAAAACAGAAATTCATTAGAAAAAGTAGAACTTTTAATAGAATAAATTACAAGTAACTACCCAAAGAAGAGAAAGATAAAAGAAAGCAAAGATATGTTAGAAAACCCAATAATAAAAAATGCAATTGTTTTATATGTGGAGAACCCAATCATTTTGCAAAAGTCTACCCGAAAAGACAAAGGCCTAATACTAATAAACAGATAGAAAGACTACATATAATAGAAGACTTAGAAGAAGATATAGTTAGCATAAATAGTGAAGATTCAGAAGTCTATAGCATAGTCAGTGATTATGAATATCAAATAGAAGCCATAAGTTCAAATAGTGATTCAGAAAGTGATACAGATGTAGATAATCTTTTAGGACAACTCAACCAAGAAATAGGACTAGGATTTGATGGAATGCAATGCAGATACTGAACGTTAGCATAATTTTCAAATAGGACTAGGATTTGATACTACTAGATGCAGTTATTGTAATTGGTTTCCAGCTAAAAATAAGAGAGCTCAATGTTTATTATGCAGTATAACCTATTGTGTAGTCTGTCTAGAAAAATTAAACATGACACACAAGATAACATTAGGAAATAACAGCGAGCTGTTAGAAGATCAGCGTGTAGAAAGCAGAGAATTACATCTAATAATTAGAGAATTAGAAGTTCAAGTAAGAGAACTTAAACTTCAAATACGTGAGATAGAAACTAAAGTTAATTTTGACATAGAATGTTTAGAACTAGAAAATAAACAGCTTAAACAGCAGCTAGAATAATTTCACAATAAATACCCTTTAAAAGATAAACTTGTTGAAGAACATATGAATTCTTTAGAATTAGTCAACCTAGTTGATTCTCAACCCTTTAGTCAATATTCTCAAGCACAGTCAGATAATACGTATTTACCATTTAATTACCCTGTTATACCTAAGCCAAATTTAGTTGAGATCTCTTGTGTAATTAAATTTGTAGAAAAAACCCTTAGTATAGATGCCATGATAGATACAGGAGCTAGTAAATCATACATTGAACAGAACATAGTTCCACCAGGATGGAGCACAGCTTTAACAACCCCAGCTTTAGTCAGTATAGCCGATGGCACTAAACAGACATATACACATTGCATCAATGGCGCACAGATTAGTTTTCATCATCTAGATTCTCAAGATCAACATATAGGATGGTTCCCATTACCTCAAGTTTGGATTGGAAATACTCGACAAAATCATCCTTTCATCTTAGGACTTAACTTTATATTTAGTCTACAAGGTGGCATGTTTATCAGCCAAAACAACATCAATTTCTTCAAGCGAACTGTACATACACCTACAGCATATGCCCTTAGCACCATAGCACATTCATCAGAGTTGCGTACGAAGCATGGTGGTACCATAGGAGTAGATTCAGTTCCCGCTAGTTTTTTATTTCCTAGTAGAAACATTTTTCCCGAACTAGCCTAAAAATATATACCTGATGAGATAACAAATACTTCTTTAGAAAATTTAGACATAGAAAATTATGAACTAGAGAATTTAGAAGAATTTGGAGACTATTGGAACCTAGAATATTTTCAACAAACAGTTAACCTAGAATTAATTTTTGCAAAAATAGGAAAGTTAAAGAAAAAACCAGTATACAGAAGAACAAAAAATGATTTAGATAAAATAATAAGATTAGCTGAAACAATAAAGATTTTGGGAGAACAACCCATGAAATATTGAGAAAGAAATAAAGTTTTAGCCAGTTTAGATAAAAAAAATAAAGATTATAGGATTACATCAGCACAAATAGATCATACGCCAGCAGATATAGAAGAATTTAGAACACAGATTAAGGAGTTACTAGATTTAGGAGTAATTAGACCTAGTAATAGCCCGCATAGAAGCGCTGCATTCATGGTTAGAAATCATGCAGAGATAAAAAGAGGAAAAGCTAGAATGGTTATAAATTATAAAAGATTAAATGATAATACGGAAGACGATAAATATAATATACCAGATAAAGATCAACTCATAAATAGAATACAAACAGCAAAAATATTTAGTAAATTTGATTGCAAGTCGGGATTTTGGCAGATAAAAATGGAAAAGGAAAGTATACCTTGGACAGCCTTTTGTTGCCCACAAGGACATTACGAATGGCTAGTTATGTCTTTTGGACTAAAAAATGCACCTTCCATGTTTCAGCATAAGATGGATAGTATATTTAATAAATATAGTTTTATACTGGTATACATAGATGACATATTAGTATTCAGTCCAGATAAAAATAGTCACACAGATCATTTATATATAGCATTAGAAGAATTCATAAATAATGGAATAATAATTAGCAAGAAAAAGATGGTATTAAATAAGCCTCATATAGAATTTTTAGGAATGGAGTTAGGAAATGGAAAAATTAGGTTACAACCTCACATAGTTAATAAAATTTTAGATTATCCAGATAAATTAGAAGATATAAAGCAACTTCAATCATTTTTAGGAATTTTAAATTATGCACGAATGTATATTCCTATTCTTAGTAAAATAATAGGGCCACTATACAGTAAGACCACACCCACAGGACACAAATATTTCAATCAACAAGATATAACTCTAGTTAGAAAAATTAAAGACATTTGTAAAAATTTACCAGACCTACAATTTCCCTTGGAATCAGAATATATAGTCGTAGAAACAGACGCAAGTCAATTAGGATGGGGAACAATATTATTAGCTAAACCCAGTAAGTACGATAGTAAAAATAAAGAACACATTTGTAGATATAGTTCTGGAAAATTTAAAGAAAAAGACACGACCATGACCAGCCTAGATTATTTTTGCACAAACCTTTTACAATTAGGACAAATTGTGAAGCTATAGTTAGATTTCATAACAAACTTAACGAGCGCAAATTAAGTACTAAAAGATGGGCAAAATTTTTAGAATCTCTAATAGGACAAGGATATAAAGTAGAATTTGAACATATTAAAGGGAGTGATAATAGGTTAACATATTGGTTAAGTAGGAAAATTTATTTAGAAAAAGAAATAATCAGCTTAATTTTTGTGCAGATAATGGAGAATAGCAAAACCATGAATTTTGGGGGATTCACTCTTCCCATTCATGAACGCAGAAATAAGTTCAGACCATTAACAGGAATTGAGTTAGACCCAGTTCAGCAGTGTCTTCTAGATAACCTTTGGAACAGTCAAAACCACCCAGCTAAACGTCTGTGAACCCTAAACTCTCTTAGTATATATTTTTCTAAAATCCAAAATAAACCTTTATCTAAAAGTTTCTCTTTCTATGTAGTAGCTAAAGGAACCAAGCCTGGTATTTACCATGATTGGTTAGAAGTTGAACCCTTAGTTAAAAATTTTCCCACATCTCAGTATAAGGGATTTTATGATTTCGAGTCAGCCAGTACATATACCCGAAAACAAATAGAAACCAGTTACTTTATCAGCCAGATAGCTAAAGATTACCTGGACACATTGGGCAAGATGCAGTCAACCATTCTTGCTACTAGTAGAGTCCCAGTTAGCCAGATAATTGGAAGTAGTAGTACTGGAAGCAGTAGTTCTAACCCTCAGATAGTTTCTCAAAATCCTCTTCAAATGTGTAGACATTGTGAAGGCCTTACCAGAAATTTCAAGAAAATTATAGAAAAAGGCAAAAAGGTCAGTGAAGAGCTGGACCAGCTCCGAGACGAGGAAAAACAATTGAGAGCAACTATTCGAACCCTAACCAACTAGCTTAAAAAATTAGCTCCAGGAAAAACAACTGCCCCCTTTCCTAACCAAGATATCAGACAACTCACCAGTGAGGAATTTGAACAATTGAGTGCTAGAATGTATTTCTTCAGGCATTTTATCATTCGATCTTTTTGTGAGAAAAGCCAAGTAATAGAGGACCTAAAACCCTATAAATACATCTTAGCCGAAGATAGCAGAAATAGCGAGTTAGTCACAATACAGTAGTTTCTTCAGGATCTTTCCATAGCAGGAGCCCACTGCCCTGGCATAGCCTATTAATGGACTTATTTCTACGAAGATGAAGAACAACCCTGCTTAGAAGAAGAAAAATGTAATAAGTGGTCAGAACACTTTGGTCGATGCTAGTGTAATTTAGATTTCAGCATCTGCCTTTGCCAGATAAATCTAGCAATATTCGAGCCATTGGAAATAGAGATTAAGGGCAAAACGCGTTATCTAACAGCCTCACAATTGTTAGATCACGACTTTGTCTCTAGAATAATTTTCTCAGACCCAGATCAGACAGATAGCTTTGGAAATAAAATTGCTCATTCAGTACTTTGTGTAATGGAAAAGCATCATCCATATGTAGAAGCATTAATTGATAGCAAACTATCAGAGTGGAAATGAATATGGTGCAATCCAGCTAAACATAAAATGTACCTCAGAGGAACCTCGACATTTCCAGGATACCCAGGACATCTCAATCGGAGACCTTGGCCTTGCAGAAAATTTTCACTCAGAGATCAACTCAATAAATGGAGGAAATTTGCTAATAATCTTCTATTAGCGTATAATGGAAATTATGGACGTCTAGTTTGCGAAGATAGAAATCATAAGATATATTGCAACCTAGCTATTCCAGGATATCCCTTCAGCAAAGAGACATTCGTCGATGAAGGTTAGTATCCCAACTATCAGCATAGCGTCTCTCATGAGTCACCAGTAATGGGAGAAGATGACCAAGATAATCAATGGGAAGAAAAACCAGCTATGGGAGATGATTTTTACGACCAACTTTCAGCAGCAGACCTGGATGATCTCTCAGATAGAATGTATAGCTGAAAAAAAAAAAAGAAAAAAAAATGTGCACTTTAAAATTAAGACTCATATAATATTTTGAAAATATTGTAGTAGTTCCATATTACAACATTTTTGACTCTTCAGATTTTGTCCACCTTGAAGATTCACTCCACGGGTCAACATCAATAATTGGTACTTCAGCAGAAGAAGACAAAATCCACAGAAGATAAGGCTTCTCTTCAATTATCAGAAAATGCACGCTAAGAAAAGACAAAAGATTCTGTAAATATTTGTGTTTGTAATTATTTGCGTCTGTCAGTGATAAAGATTTTCCTTCACTCACTACTTTAATAGAGCAGATGACTCCCACCCTGCTCCATTAGAGAAAAGCTGTGAAAATCTTTACACGTGTCTTGTAATAAATTATAGTGTCAAAATTTTGTCTAAAAATGAGGATTGAATGATGTGCGATGGGGCCCAAAGCAGTACCCGACATCATTATCCTAACCCTTTATTTGTCTTTATTAGAAGGTTGCCAAAATATGCACATAATTGTCTTTAATTGACAGTGTGCCGAATTCATTGGGGAGGAGTTGGAGAGGCTTGTATGAGCCATTCACTTACATGTGAGAATGAGGTGGAGGGGTTTAGGATTTCAATTTGAACTTTTTTCCTTTTAAAGTGTATGAGGCAACCCAAACTAGAATAGATAAGGTGTCAAATTAAAAGTGCATCACCTAATACTTACATAAAATTTCTGTGTGTACAATGTAATGTATCTTCACATAAAATTCTCATCGCACAATGGTCTAGTAATATTTACATATATATTGATTCATAATGTATGATATAAGTCTCATTATTACATAATTTATTTATACTTGGTTCATTGAAATAAAAATAAAATCGTTATTTCTCGAACTTCCTTGTGGAATAATCGTTTACTTGTGAATGGTTATAAAATATTTTTCACTATTTGTTTTGTCAACCAAGTATAAAAAATAGACATTTTGATAGAATAATAGATCTATGGTTGGCCTTGGTGGTGGCGTCATTGAAGATGCTAAGGCCTCGTTTGGCAAATGACTTTTTTAGTCAAAAAGTTACTTAAAAAAATCAAAAAGCCATCAACTCATATCAAAAAGTCAAAGATTCTATTTTTTCTCTACTTTTTGCACATCTTTTCATAAAAAGTCAAAAAGTCATCTCAAACATACTAGTTTTTTTTACATCACATTTTAGCTAAAAAGCAAAAAAATTACTAAAAAAGCATGTTCCCAAACGAGGCTAAGGCTTATCTATCCGGGCTGGGTTGGGTTACTTTTGGATAGTGAAAGTGTGAGTAACTCACGCACTATAGTCTTCTGTAATTTCTAGACAACTAAGCCAAAGGTGTTGACTTGTTGATTAATCCGATTCAATTATTTCATACACACATAATTTATTTATTTTATTAGTAGATTGATTTCTTGTTAAATTATAGTCTTTAAATAAAATAATTACATTCAAAAATTAAAACAATGATTTATAGTTCAGACTAGAATAATGGTTTGAAGATGGGTCTGAAAATAGATAAATTGCTTAAATGTTGGACTGGTCAATTTGTATTTTAATGTCATATGTTATTGTTGGAACAATCTTCTGTGTAAATAAAATAACTTGAAATAAATTCAAACAAAATAAATAAATAATATACCAGATTTATTTATTGAACCGAATTAAAATTAAGACCAAGTTGAGTGTGTGACATTTTGTCCTTAAGACAGATTCGCCCCGCTATGGTGCTTACGGTTGAGTGGCGTCTATCTCCCAGGATACAATGATCTTCACAAATTTGTAGAAGCACTTCAAACAAATTTGTTCGGCGAACCAAACTTGTGTTCTAATACTCTCTTTATTTAATTCTAAAACTAGAATGTAGAATAATGCAAACAAAAATAGTTTGGACAGCAAGACATTAATTTTAGACTGTTTTCGGATAGGAAATTGGATGCCGCCAAGACTGCTAGATTTATGAAGTATTTATAGGCAAAATCAAAAGACCCGAATAGGTGCAATATGAAAACGAACAGGTGCACCATTGTTTTGAATAGATTTGATTCAAATGAACAGGTGCACTAGAGTCAAACAATTTTGACCGTTTGCCATTTGAATACTTTATTCAAACTTTTGAAAACTGTTCTGTTTGTAACTGTTGGAACTAATATCCATTAATTAAACTATTTAAAATATATATATTAAACTATTTGAATATATATATATATTAAACTATTTAAATAGTTTAATAAATAAAAGAAGAGATATAAACTTTAAGAAACCACTTAGGAATCCAAAATTTGAATATAGAATTAAATTAAATTCCCACAATTACAAACTTTAGGAAACCACGTAGGAACCCAAAATTTGAATTTAGAATTAAATTAAATTCCCACAATAATTTTTATTGAAAAAATTCAAAAGAATTTTATCTAAAAAATTAATGTTAAACCCGAAAACGACGTCAACTTCCCATTCACTCATAAATGGTTTTGACGTTCGGTCTTCATCGTGTGACTTGCCACGCGGCAAGGAACACTTCACCTCTTCGGACCCACCCCAAAAAAACGTTTGGGGTCCACTCAAATTTGGGCTAAAAAATATGCCTATATTAAACTATTTTTCAAACAATCCCCCACATGAATGAAATTTGACGGAGAGAAAATGCAACAACATGATCTAAATATAGAGAGTACAGAAATTGGAAATATTCTGCAAAGGATAGGTAGCTTTTGGCTTTGAACCTTCCCTTGTGAGACACTATCGGATTTACTAGCTAACCAGTGAACGTGATGTCTTGAACTGTTCAGCCGTTTGTGTAAACCAAGACAATAGAACTCACACAGTATATCCCCAGACTCAGTTTAGTTCTCACTATTGTGTTCATTTTGGCCATGAACAACCTGGTCTTTCATGAGTGCTCTAGAGAATTGTAGCCCTTCACAAATCTTATAGAACCGGCCCAGTTCACACTTACATAGGTGATTCTTATGAAAAGTATCCTGCCATACTCCACTAGGTTTACCTAGATATAAGAATCATTAAAAGTATTACTTAACCTAAATCGCTGCAGACATCACTTATTTCATCATAGAAATGGGTAGGAGTTGGACTCCACAGTGATCCTTCTGAGTCAATCACAACTCGGTTGTCCCTTTGAACCTAGATCTTGAGATCTCCAGTCAACTAAGTTGGGTTGCCATTGTGGTAACTCTTATTTAATAGGCTTAAGTCCCATTCCCCTCGATGAATTCTCAACTAACTCTCTTGCTATCCCTTTGGTTAGTGGATCCGCTATGTTGTCTTTAGACTTAACATATTTTATGGAAATAATTCCATTAGAGAGTAGTTGTCTCACGGTATTATGTCGACGACGAATGTGTCGTGACTTACCGTTATACATATGACTCTGTGCTCTACCTATTGCTGATTGACTATCACAATGTATGTATATAGCAGGCACCAGTTTTGGCCAAATTGGAATATCTTCAAGGAAGTGGTGAAGCCATTCTGCCTCTTTCCCTGTTTTGTCTAAGGCTATGAATTCTGATTCCATAGTAGACCTAGCAATGCAAGTCTGTTTGGAAGATTTCCAAGATACAGCCGCCCCACCAAGAGTAAAGACATACCCACTAGTGGACTTTGAGTCTCTTGTATCCGATATCCAATTTGCATCACAGTATCCTTCAAGTACTGCTGGATATCTAATATAATTAAGCCCAATGTTACGAGTAAATCGGAGATATCTAAGAACCCTTATAATTGCTTTCCAGTGTTCTACTCCTGAATTACTTGTATATCTACTTAATTTACTTACTGCATAAGCTATATCTGAGCGAGTGCAGTTCATCAAGTACATTAAACTTCCAATAATTTGGGCATACTCTAATTGAGAAATACTTTCCTGTACATTCTTAGAAAGATACAAATTAACATCTACAGGTGTTCTAGCAAGATAATCATCATCTTTGCTGAATTTGTCAAGTATTTTCTCAATGTAATGAGATTGTGACAAAGCATATCCTTCTGATGTTTTGGTAATTTTCATACCAAGAATTACATCAACAATGCCCATGTCTTTCATGTCAAAATGTTTATTCAACATTTTCTTGGTAGTTTTAATCATGTCATTATTACTACCTATGATGAGTATATCATCTACATAAAGACATACAATAACATAACCTTTGTCTGTGTTTTTAACATAAACACATTTGTCACACTCATTAATTTTAAATCCATTTGACGTCATTGCCTTGTCAAATTTCTCATGTCGTTGCTTTGGCGCTTGTTTTAAACCATATAATGATTTAACCAATTTACACTTTCTTTTCTTTCCCTAGAACAAAAAACCTTTCTGGTTGTTCCATGCAAATTTCTTCATTTAACTAACCATTTAAGAAAGTGGTTTTAACATCCATTTGATGAATTTCTAAATTGTATAGAGATGCAATGGCAATTAGTATTCTAATGGATGTTATTCTAGTAACCGGTGAGTATGTGTCAAAGTAATCAAGACCTTCTTTTTGTCTAAAACCTTTGACCACAAGTCTTGCCTTGTATTTGTCAATTGATCAATCCGCTTTCATTTTCCTTTTGAAAATCCACTTGTACCCAAGAGGTTTACAACCTGGTGGCAAGTCCACTAATTCCCAAGTGTGATTCTGCAAGATGGATTCAATTTCACTGTTGACAGCTTCTTTCCATAAAGGAGCTTCAGGACTGGACATAGCCTCTTTAAAAGTTAAAGGCTCATTTTCTAACAAAAATGTTAGGAAATCTGGATCAAAAGATTTTGAGGTTCTAGCACGTTTACTATGCCTAGGTTCCTCTTCCTTATTTTGATCTAACTCTTGCTCTTTGTAACAACCCTCGTCACTGTTTACCGAATAACCACTGATTACCGTTAAACTGAACTGATAATGACTGATAACTGGACTGAATAAAATACTGAACTGACTGACTGAAATTGAAACTGAATTGATTGAGTATATCTATTGTATTGCATATTCTATCTGTTTGATTGATTATTTATCTGTCCATGTTTTATGTTTAACCCGCTAATTGAAGGCCTTATCGGCGGCTGAACCGGAAACCGACTGATGTTTCATAATCATCATAATTTATGTGATTTTATGGCATAATTATCTGAAAACTGATTAGGTATGATTAAATTAGATTAAAATGAGCTTAAATACAAATGTTGCCTTATTTACATTTCTACCCTATTAGTGGGCCCACTATGCCATACTTTGAGAGATTCAACCTTGCCTTGCACAAAACATTTCTTCAGCCACATTTGAGAGCTCAACCGACCAAGGAAGAGAGTGAGAGAGAGAGAGAGTTGTTCTTGTGAGTTTGGGTTGAAACCTTGAGGAATTGAAGTGTAGATTGCTAATTAAGCCTCCATACCTCTAATTCAAGACTTAGGTAAGAGAATTCAACCTTTTATTAAAGTATTTGAGCTTGTTCTTGCTTAATTCTTGAGCCTCTAGTGATTTGAGTCTTGGATTGGTCCATAGGTGTTGGAATAGAGCTAAATTGTTGCATGCATGTACATGTCTCTCATTTTTGAGGTTGTTCTCCATAGATTATCACATGCATGTCCATGTTTTGAGAATAAACCATGTTTTCATCTTGTTTTTGGAACAATTAGCTCCTTAGAACACCAAATTGCAGTTTGGAAATGATTTGAATCCATGCATGTTGCATGTTCATCTTGTTCTTGAAAAATGGTTTGAAATTGGGTTTGAATTAAACACCCTTGGGCTTTGATTTCTCAAATTGAGCTTTGAATTATGTTATTCTATGTGTTTGCAAGTGTTTCCAGAAAAATTGGCCCAAGAGGATCGAATTTTGTGCATCAAAACTTGATTTGAGCTTGGGACTCAAATCTGGAATTTCCAGATTTTGGTCGTCCGCTCGAGCGGGGGAAGTGCCGCTCGAGCGGAGAAATCAAGCTCCCAGTACCTTGACCTGTTTTACAGTCCGCTCGAGCGGAGTGATTCACGCTCGAGCGGAGATATCGAGCATCCAGTACTTTGCACTGTTCGTCAGTCCGCTCGAGTGGAGGAATGTACGCTCGAGCGGAGTATTGAGTGACACGCTCGAGCGGGGAAGTTGACGCTCGAGCGGGTGCCTCTGGTTGCTTGTCCGCTCGAGCGGGGAAACCTGCACTCGAGCGGAACCCTGTTTCACTGAAAATTCTGAAAATGTTTTCTAAGTGCATCTTTACATCCTCTTTCCATCCTAGGCATTCCTAGGGCATGTTTAAGACATCTTAATGAGGATATAGATGTAGAACACACCGAGGCAATTAGGGGTTAAGTTATTATCTTTCCCAACTGTGTAGCTTAGTATGTGTTCGATCTATTAACTGTGTAGGGTTGGCAACTGGGGAAACGCGCTCTAGCATACTGTAGCCCAATCTCTGTGAGTAACAATTGTGTAAAGATATGTTCAAATGATTATCTTCTGAAATACTGAACTGAACTGTTTACTGAACTGATATTGTTTATTGAATGTATGTCCTATATTCTAAACGGTATTGTGGCATCCTTAACAACTACTGTTTACTGTTACTGCTACCGTTTGAGAAATCTCTGCCATCGACGGTCTGTGAACGGATGGCCCCACCGACGGTCTATGAACGGGTGGATTTGTCTAGTCGATTCGGTTCCCACGTTGGAACCACTACTGTTTACTGATTGATGGTCATCATTACTGTTCGGTCTTCAAGACCCAATGCTTACTATACTGTTATGCTAATGGATGTACCACATATGACCGTTTATTGTACTGAATAACAGATATACTGAATCAATGAACTGTTTTCATTACTGTAAGGACATTCATTCTTAACTCCTTTACGCATTATGTTATTCACTGGGCTTTAGCTCACTACTCATATATATATATGTAGATGCACAGGCACCAGACCGCAGCTAGGAGCGTCAGGGTAAACTCCAGTTTTGTCAAGCCAACCATTGTGCCTCACTGCGAGGTCCCGAGCCTATCACGCTAAGGCTTAGGGGTATTTTAGTATTTTCCCTTTTTGCACTGTCTCACTGCTTTGTAATAACCGAATGGGTTGTATAGACCGAATGCTTACTGTACTGTTGAGTGGGGATTAAGTCCCTGTTTCACTGAATGACATGTATGTATATGTACTGTTCTGTATATATGTATGAAAAATCTTTTTGGCATACAGACTGTCACAGCTCATTGGACATTATTTTATTACTGTGTTGGCTTCCGCCAGGCCCTGTACTCTGTTTTACTGTATTACTGTTAAGCAGGCCTTCGGTAATCTCGGATTACTGGCCGGTTACGGTGCTAAACCCATAAGGCCGGGTTTGGGTCGTGACAGAGTGGTATCAGAGCGATACTTAACCACGAGTTATACCGCACACACGTGTCCAAATGAGCTATAGGGTGTCCTAGGAAAGTGATTAGGGCATTCATGAGCATGAAAAGTGTGTGGTTATGACATGACTGATTATGTTCTAATGTGTTAACCTGTTTAAACACGTGACTGCTTATGTGATAAACTGTTTAAGTACGTAACTGCTTATGATTGAAACTGTTATAACTGTTTATAGAATAATGGATAATGCAAGCACTGCAAACGAAACTGAATCCTCATCCTCTGAGGCCAGAATGGCCAGATTGGAAAGAATGATGGAACTGATAACTGCTAGACTTGACCAACAACAGAACCAACAGCCCCCACCTCCTCCTCCGGTACAGCCGGAACTGAATGTGAATGTAAATGATGGAGACATAATTGCTCTTACCCAGAAGTTCAGCAAAATGAAACCGCCGTCCTTCCAGGGAGGCCTTGAACCGTTGAAAGCTGAAGCTTGGGTACTTGAGACAGAAAAGCTATTTGAAGTGTTTCCGTGCTCGGAAGCAAATAAAGTACTGTTAGCTACCTTCACCTTGCAAGAGGAGGCCAGAAGGTGGTGGATGCTGATCCGTGACACCAACACTGTAGTGACTTGGGCTCAGTTTAAGGAGTCCTTCTTTGAAAAGTATTTTCCCCAGTGTGTCAGGGACAAAAAAGTGACAGAATTTGAACAACTGAAACAGGGCACAATGTCTATTGCAGAATATGAAACAAAGTTCATCGAACTTGCTAGATATACACCACACATGGTGGACACCGACTATAAGAAGGCCAGAAAATTTGAGGGCCGCCTGAATGTTGCAATACTGGACAGAATTAATGTTTTGAAACTTCTGACCTATGTAGGTGTTCTCGACCGAGCATTGATGGCTGAGTCGAACATCGAAGCAGTGAAACAATCTGAATCACCAGCGTCTGAATGGCGTGGGAAAAGACAGAATTTCAAATTCAAGAAAGGCAAGCACAATCAATTGAACAAAAAGCAAAATACAGGGTCAACGACTACTTCTAGTCAAGGAAACCGTCCCTTTCCGCCCTGTTCCGAATGTGGCAGAAACCACAAGGGAGTTTGTTACAAGATATCAGGAGCTTGCTACAGGTGTGGCAAAATAGGCCACATGGTTAAAGACTGTCCCTCTGCTCCACAAGCTAGTAGTAAAGCTACACCGAGTGCAGCAGCATCAACAGTTGCACCAAAGCCTAACCCCAAAGCTACCGGGAAAGAGCCTATGAGGCAGGGCCGAGTGTTTGCCCTAGTACCGGGAGACGTGCAAAATACTGAGACCGTTGTGTCAGGTATCCTCTCTATCTGTGCTCAAAATGCATATGTACTGATTGATTCGGGGTCTACACATTCTTATGTGTCGCATGCTTTTTCACGGAAATTGAATAGACCCTTAGAACCCATGAACTATTTGTTAGCTGTATCATCACCTGTTGGGAGATCCATGACATGTGCATATATGTATCCTGCTTGTGAAATTATTGTTGGGGATATGCATCTGTTTATTGATTTACTGCCATTGAACATAGACCATTTTGATGTTATATTGGGGATGGACTGGTTAACGAAATATCATGCCACCATTGACTGTGTAACGAAACAAGTAGTTTTCCGTCTACCGGGTTTGCCCGAATCTGTGTTTAATGGGAGTGGAGTAGTGCCTCCTCCGTATTTGATTTCTTCTGTGAAAGCTGTTAAATTGATTAGAAAAGGGTGTAAAGGATATCTGTGTTCTGTACTGACTGTATCTACTGATGATAATGTTAAAACTGATGTGAACTGTATTCCTATAGTTAGAGAATTCCCAGATGTATTTCCAGATGATCTGCCAGGGGATTTGATTGACAGGGAGATTGAGTTCACCATTGATGTGATTCCGGGTACACAGCCAATATCTAAAGCTCCCTACAGAATGGCTCCGACTGAACTGAAAGAATTGAAAGTACAATTGCAAGAACTGTTAGACAAGAAGTTCATTAGGCCTAGTACTTCACCGTGGGGTGCACCGGTTTTGTTTGTGAAAAAGAAAGATGGCTCACTGAGACTGTGCGTTGATTACCGCGAACTGAATAAGGTAACTGTGAAGAATAAATACCCATTACCGCGTATTGATGACCTGTTTGATCAGTTACAGAGAGCTCAGGTATTTTCGAAGATTGATCTCAGATCGGGGTACCATCAATTGAAAGTTAAACCAGAAGACATTGATAAAACTGCTTTTAGAACAAGGTATGGCATTACGAATTTTTAGTTATGCCTTTTGGAGTTACCAATGCACCAGCAGCATTTATGGACCTCATGAATATAATCTTTAAACCGTACCTTGATGACTTTATTGTTGTATTCATTGATGACATCCTGATTTATTCTAAGACTAGAGAAGAGCATGAACATCACCTGAGACTTGCCCTACAGACCTTAAGAGAACAGAAACTTTATGCTAAACTGTCTAAATGTGAATTTTGGCTTGACCGTGTTATGTTTTTGGGACATGTTATTAGCAAAGATGGGATTTCTGTTGATCCACAGAAAATTGAAGCTGTAGTGAACTGGCCTAGACCAACTAACGTGACTGAAGTCCGAAGCTTTTTGGGATTGGCTGGATATTACAGAAGATTTGTTAAAGATTTCTCCAAAATTGCTTTACCATTGACTCAACTGACACAGAAAGGGATATCTTTTGACTGGACTGACCAAAGGGAATCTGCTTTCCAAGAGTTGAAAACTCGACTGGTGACTGCACCTGTCCTTACTCTACCTTCAGGTACGGATGGTTATACTGTATTTAGTGATGCTTCTCATAAGGGTTTGGGATGTGTTTTAATGCAGAATGGGAGAGTAATTGCCTATGCTTCCCGACAACTGAGGCCTCATGAAAAGAACTACCCAACCCATGACCTGGAACTTGCTGCAGTAGTTTTTGCACTGAAAATCTGGCGTCACTATCTGTATGGGGCAACATGTGAAGTATATACCGACCACAAGAGTCTGAAGTATTTCTTCATCCAGAAAGAATTGAACATGAGACAGCGGAGATGGCTAGAACTGATTAAAGACTATGACCTACAGATTCTGTATCATCCGGGAAAAGCCAACACCGTTGCCGATGCTTTGAGTCGGAAATCGATTGGGAACCTAGCTTGTTTACTCACCGGCCAGAGAGAGTTGCTTTGTGACCTTGAAAAATCTGAAATTGAAGTTGTTTTGAGAGAACAAGGTGGAACAATAGCTACTATTTCTGCTCAACCAGCATTGATTGAAGAGATTAAGGAGAAACAGCAACAGGATGACTTCTTGAAGAAGATCATCGATGAACGAGAATCTAAACCGAGACCGGGGTTCAAATTTGAAAATAATGTACTGAAGTTTCAAGAAAGACTGTGTGTACCGAATGACACTGAACTGAAAAGAAGAGTTCTGCAAGAGGGCCACAATTCAAAATTTTCTATCCACCCAGGGAATACGAAAATGTATCAAGATTTGAAATTGAATTTCTGGTGGCCGGGGATGAAGAAAGAAATTGCCGACTTTGTGTCAAAATGTCTTCATTGCCAACAAGTCAAAGCGGAACATCAGCGACCCGCAGGCTTACTGCAACCCCTACCCATACCGGAGTGGAAATGGGAGCATATCACGATGGATTTTATCGTTGGATTGCCTCGCTCCAGAAAAGGTATGGATTCAATTTGGGTCATTGTTGATAGACTGACCAAATCTGCTCACTTCTTACCTGTTAAGACAATTTATAATGTGGACAAATTGGCTATACTCTATATTGATGAAATTGTTAGACTGCATGGAGTGCCTGTGTCCATTGTTTCTGACAGGGATTCGAAGTTTACGTCGAGGTTTTGGCAAAGCCTACAGACTGCATTAGGGACTGAACTGAGACTGAGTAGTGCCTATCATCCTCAGACAGATGGGCAATCAGAAAGGACCATCCAAACTCTGGAGGATTTATTGAGAATGTGTGTCCTTGATTTTCAGGGAAATTGGGAAAGTCATTTGCCATTGGCTGAATTCGCCTACAACAACAGTTATCATTCGAGTATTGGTATGGCGCATTTCGAGGCATTGTATGGCAGAAAATGTAGATCTCCGATTTGCTGGGCAGAAGTTGGAGATGGGCCTTTGCTTGGGCCCGAGATTGTGTATGAAACGACTGAGAAAGTGAAACTGATACAACAGAGACTGAAAACTGCACAGAGTAGACAGAAAAGCTATGCAGATGTCAGAAGACAAGACAGAGAATATGAAGTGGGTGATCACGTTTTTGTGAAAGTGACACCGATGAAAGGCCAGACTCGTTTTGGAGTCAAGGGCAAGTTAGCGCCGAGATATGTCGGACCGTATCAGATTATTGAGAAAATCAATCCGGTGGCGTATCAAGTTGCGCTTCCTCCTGAAATGGAGCATATGCACAACGTCTTCCACATCTCTATGTTGAGAGATTACCTCCGGGATCCATTCCACGTGATTGAGCCTACTCGGATAGTGTTGAGTGATGACTACACTTACGAGGAGAGGCCTATACAGATTGTAAATAGACGGATCAAGAAACTGAGAAACAAAGAGATCCCATTAGTGAAAGTTGACTGGCAGAACCACGGTGGCGTGTATGCCACTTGGGAAATGGAAGATGACATGGCTAAAAGATATCCTGATTTGTTCCCGCTGGATCCTGTTTTCTTCCAGAATGAAGGTAACTCGAGTTTAGAGGACTAAACTCTTTTTAAGAAGGGGAGACTGTAACAACCCTCGTCACTGTTTACCGAATAACCACTGATTACTGTTAAACTGAACTGATAATGACTGATAACTGGACTGAATAAAATACTGAACTGACTGACTGAAATTGAAACTGAATTGATTGAGTATATCTATTGTGTTGCATATTCTATCTGTTTGATTGATTATTTATCTGTCCATGTTTTATGTTTAACCCGCTAATTGAAGGCCTTATCGGCGGCTGAACCGGAAACCGACTGATGTTTCATAATCATCATAATTTATGTGATTTTATGGCATAATTATCTGAAAACTGATTAGGTATGATTAAATTAGATTAAAATGAGCTTAAATACAAATGTTGCCTTATTTACATTTCTACCCTATTAGTGGGCCCACTATGCCATACTTTGAGAGATTCAACCTTGCCTTGCACAAAACATTTCTTCAGCCACATTTGAGAGCTCAACCGACCAAGGAAGAGAGTGAGAGAGAGAGAGTTGTTCTTGTGAGTTTGGGTTGAAACCTTGAGGAATTGAAGTGTAGATTGCTAATTAAGCCTCCATACCTCTAATTCAAGACTTAGGTAAGAGAATTCAACCTTTTATTAAAGTATTTGAGCTTGTTCTTGCTTAATTCTTGAGCCTCTAGTGATTTGAGTCTTGGATTGGTCCATAGGTGTTGGAATAGAGCTAAATTGTTGCATGCATGTACATGTCTCTCATTTTTGAGGTTGTTCTCCATAGATTATCACATGCATGTCCATGTTTTGAGAATAAACCATGTTTTCATCTTGTTTTTGGAACAATTGGCTCCTTAGAGCACCAAATTGAAGTTTGGAAATGATTTGAATCCATGCATGTTGCATGTTCATCTTGTTCTTGAAAAATGGTTTGAAATTGGGTTTGAATTAAACACCCTTGGGCTTTGATTTCTCAAATTGAGCTTTGAATTATGTTATTCTATGTGTTTGCAAGTGTTTCCAGAAAAATTGGCCCAAGAGGATCGAATTTTGTGCATCAAAACTTGATTTTGAGCTTGGGACTCAAATCTGGAATTTCCAGATTTTGGTCGTCCGCTCGAGCGGGGAAATCAAGCTCCCAGTACCTTGACCTGTTTTACAGTCCGCTCGAGCGGAGTGATTCACGCTCGAGCGGAGATATCGAGCATCCAGTACTTTGCCCTGTTCATCAGTCCGCTCGAGCGGAGGAATGTACGCTCGAGCGGAGTATTGAGTGACACGCTCGAGCGGGGAAGTTGACGCTCGAGCGGGTGCCTCTGGTTACTTGTCCGCTCGAGCGGGTGCCTCTGGTTACTTGTCCGCTCGAGCGGGGAAACCTGTGCTCGAGCGGAACCCTGTTTCACTGAAAATTCTGAAAATGTTTTCTAAGTGCATCTTTACATCCTCTTTCCATCCTAGGCATTCCTAGGGCATGTTTAAGACATCTTAATAAGGATATAGATGTAGAACACACCGAGGCAATTAGGGGTTAAGTTATTATCTTTCCCAACTGTGTAGCTTAGTGTGTGTTCGATCTGTTAACTGTGTAGGGTTGGCGACTAGGGAAACGCGCTCTAGCATACTGTAGCCCAATCTCTGTGAGTAACAATTGTGTAAAGATATGTTCAAATGATTATCTTCTGAAATACTGAACTGAACTGTTTACTGAACTGATATTGTTTATTGAATGTATGTCCTATATTCTAAACGGTATTGTGGCATCCTTAACAACTATTGTTTACTGTTACTGCTACCGTTTGAGAAATCTCTGCCATCGACGGTCTGTGAACGGATGGCCCCACCGACGGTCTATGAACGGGTGGATTTGTCTAGTCGATTCGGTTCCTACGTTGGAACCACTACTGTTTACTGATTGATGGCCATCATTACTGTTCGGTCTTCAAGACCCAATGCTTACTGTACTGTTATGCTAATGGATGTACCACATATGACCGTTTATTGTACTGAATAACAAATATACTGAATCAATGAACTGTTTTCATTACTGTAAGGACATTCATTCTTAACTCCTTTACGCATTATGTTATTCACTGGGCTTTAGCTCACTACTCATATATATATGTAGGTGCACAGGCACCAGACCGCAGCTAGGAGCGTCAGGGTAAACTCCAGTTTTGTCAAGCCAACCATTGTGCCTCACTGCGAGGTCCCGAGCCTATCACGCTAAGGCTTAGGGGTATTTTAGTATTTCCCCTTTTCGCACTGTCTCACTGCTTTGTAATAACCGAATGGGTTGTATAGACCGAATGCTTACTGTACTGTTGAGTGGGGATTAAGTCCCTGTTTCACTGAATGACATGTATGTATATGTACTGTTCTGTATATATGTATGAAAAATCTTTTTGGCATACAGACTGTCACAGCTCATTGGACATTATTTTATTACTGTGTTGGCTTCCGCCAGGCCCTGTACTCTGTTTTACTGTATTACTGTTAAGTAGGCCTTCGGTAATCTCGGATTACTGGCTGGTTACGGTGCTAAACCCATAGGGCCGGGTTTGGGTCGTGACACTCTTGATCATGTTCTTGATCATTACTAGTAATAGCATCAAAAGATCTTTTATTATTACTAGTCTCTTGTCCAGTCTTATTTGGAAATACATGTTCAAAGAATGATGCATTCCGAGACTCAATAATAGTATTTACATGCATTTCGGAATGTTCTGATTTATGAATCAAAAACCGATATGCACTACTATTCTTGGCATAACCAATGAAAATGCAATCAATGGTCTTAGGACCTATCTTAGTCTTTTTAGGACTAGGAATAGCCACTTTAGCCAAACACCCCCACACTTTTAAGTATTGTAGGATGGTACTCTTCCATGCCACAATTTATAAGGTGTTTGATTTATTTTCTTTCGGGGTACTTTATTTAAAATATAATTAGCAGAAAGTATTGCTTCCCCCCATAAGTTCTGAGGTAATCCAGAACTGATTAACATGGCATTCATCATTTCTTTTAAAGTCTTATTTTTCCTTTCAGCAATTCCATTTTGCTGAGGTGAGTAAGGAGCGGTGGTTTGATGAATTATTCCATGTTCTTTACAAAATTCACCAAAAGGTGATTCATATTCACCACCTCTATCACTTCTAAGTTTCTTGATTTTCTTACTAAGTTGATTTTCAACTTCATTCTTATATTGAATGAAAGTTTCCAAAGCGTCATCCTTGGTTCGAATTAAATAAACATGACTATATCTAGTATAGTCATCTATAAAAGTGATAAAATATTTTTTCCCACCTCTAGTTTGAATTGATTTAAAATCACAAATGTCACTATGAATTAATTCAAGTGGTTCCGTACTTCTTTCAATTGAATGAAAATGAGTTTTAGATAATTTTGCCTCAACACAAATTTCACATTTATGATTTGAATCAATGTCAAATTTAGGTAAACTTCCCATATTAATTAATCTACGCAAAGATCCATAATTAACATGTCCTAATCTACCATGCCATAAATTTGAAGACTCAAGCAAGCAAGAAGAAGATGTATTATTATTAATAACTGAAGATACAACGGTCATTACATTTAACTTGAAAAGGCCATCAGACATGTAACCTTTTCCTACATACATCTCGTTTTTGGTAAGTACAAACTTGTCACTTTCAAAAACTAGCCTAAAACCATTCTTACTCAACAAATATCCGGAAACTAAATTCTTGCGAATGTCCGGTACATGCAGCACATTGTTGAGAGTGAGTTCCTTTCTAGATGTCATCTTGAGTACAATCTTTTCTTGTCCTTCAACTTTGGAAGTTGAGGAGTTGCCCATAAAGAGTTGTTCACCATTGTCTACTATAGAATAAGATGTGAACATCTTTTTGTCGGCACAAATATGGCGAGTAGCACCAGTGTCCACCCACCATTCTTTAGGATTTCCGACAAGATTTGCCTCGGAAACAACTGCAGAAAGATTGATATCATCTATACCATTGGAAATATTGTCCACTTCAGTCATGTGGGCTTGAGCAGGCTTCTTGCTTGTTCCTCTTTTGCTTTTGCCTTTGTTACGACAATCTTTGGCCCAATGTCCCTCTTTGTCACAGATGTAACATTTGCCATTAAACTTGTACTTTTTATTATCCCCCCCTTTAGAGCCTTGTGATGAACTTTCTCCAAAAGACTTTCGTTTCTTGGTTTTTGAAGCATGTTCCACCACATTTGCTTTAGACTCCATAGGATGCTTACCAGCCCGCTTTTCAGAATTACGGTTGTCCTCCTCAATTCTCAAACGCACAATTAATTCGTCCATAGAAATTTCTTTGCACTTGTATTTGAGGTAGTTTTTGAATTCCTTCCAGCCTTTTGGTAATTTTTCAATTAAGGCTGCAACTTGGAAGGATTCACTGAGAGACATGCCTTCTGCGTGAATGTCATGCAAAATGAGTTGGAAATCTGGAGCTTGGCTGATCACAGTTTTTGAATCAACCATTACAAAATCCAAGAATCTGCCAACCACAAATTTCTTTGAGCCGGCATCTTCCGTTTTGTACTTTTTCTCCAACGATTCCCAAAGTTCCTTTGCTATCTTGATTGGACTGTAGACATTGTATAATGTGTTGTCAAGTCTGTTCAAGATGTAATTCCAGCAAAGGAAATCGGCATGTTTCCAGGCATCAACCGCAGCAACCACTTGCCGGTCGGTTTCATCCTCTTTCAGGATAGGAGCATCTTCACAGAGGAAACGAGCCAGGTTCAGAGTTGTAAGATAGAACAACATTTTCTGTTGCCATCTTTTAAAGTCAGTTCCTGAGAACTTCTCTGACTTCTCTCCATGACGTATTGGTACTGTCACCACAGGAGAGGGGGTTGGTGCAATTGCAGCCACCACAGTAGTACTTGTTTGGGCATTAGTTTCAGTAGCCATCAATTCTAATATATAAAACAAAATATAATTAGAATTTACACTACACAGAAAATTAAACCAAATTCACATAATTAAATTCTGTAAAAATAAAAGAAACAAGAATGTAACTTTTATTTTCCAATTAATTTGAAAATAAAATAAAATTTTATTTAAACAAATTAATTCCACACAGAAAATTAAATTCTGTAAAATAAAAGAAATAAAAAACTATAACTTTTATTTTTCAATTAATTTGGAAATAAAATAAAATTTTATTTAACCAAATTAATTCCACACAAGAAATTAATTTCAGTAACACTTCAATAATTAAAATACTGAAAACAGAATTTTAATTAATGAAAACTCAGAAAATAATTTCTAAAAAAACCAAAATTAATTTTCTGACAAAATTTCACAAAAATATATTCTGAATTGTTAATGACACCAGTATCGTACTACTAGTTGTGAAAGAAAAGAGACAGTATATTATTACTATTTGTTAAATAGCATATAATCACTATTTGTTTTTCCAATCCAGAATATTATTTTGTAAATTCACAGAAAATAATTTTCTTCCGAAATTAATTACGAAAAATGAAAAAGGGAAACAAACGAAAAATTCTGTAAACAGAATAATTCGAATCTGTTTTAAGATTGTTGGAACAATCTTTTGTGTAAATAAAATAACTTGAAATAAATTCAAACAAAATAAATAAATAACATACCGGATTTATTTATTGAACCGAATTAAAATTAAGACCAAGTTGAGTGTGTGACACTCTGTCCTTAAGACAGATTCGCCCTGCTATGGTGATTACGGTTGAGTGGCGTCTATCTCCCAAGATACAATGATCTTCACAAATTTGTAGAAGCACTTCAAACAAATTTATTCGGCGAACCAAACCTGTGTTCTAATACTCTCTTTATTTAATTCTAAAACTAGAATGTAAAATAATGCAAACAAAAATAGTTTGGACAGCAAGACATTAATTTCAGACTGTTTTCGGATAGGAAATTGGATGCCCCCAAGACTGCTAGATTTATGGAGCATTTATAGGCAAAATCAAAATATCCGAATAGGTGCAATATGAAAACGAACAGGTGCACCACTGTTTTGAATAGATTTGATTCAAATGAACAGGTGCACTAGAGTCAAACAATTTTGACCGTTTGCCATTTGAATATTTTATTCAAACTTTTGAAAACTGTTCCGTTTGTAACTGTTGGAACTAATATCTATTAATTAAACTATTTAAAATATATATATCTATTAAACTATTTGAATATATATATATATATATATCAAACTATTTAAATAGTTTAATAAATAAAAGAAGAGGTATAAACTTTAAGAAACCACTTAGGAATCCAAAATTTGAATATAGAATTAAATTAAATTCCCACAATTACAAACTTTAAGAAACCACTTAGGAACCCAAAATTTGAATTTAGAATTAAATTAAATTCCCACAATAATTTTTATTGAAAAAATTCAAAAGAATTTTATCTAAAAAATTAATGTTAAACCCGAAAACGACGTCAACTTCCCATTCACTCATAAATGGTTTTGACGTTCCGTCTTCACCGTGTGACTTGCCACGTGGCAAGGAACACTTCACCTCTTCGGACCCACCCCAAAAAAACATTTGGGGTCCACTCAAATTTGGGCTAAAAAATATGCCTATATTAAACCATTTTTCTAACAGTTATGTCATTAGTGATATGTAACACATCGCATCAGATAGTTTCAAATGTGATTATCCTTATCATAATATGGAAAAGTTGATGCGTATTGTATGCACCTTTAATTATGATTTTTGTGTCTTTGATTACGATTGTGTTTTTAGTTATGTCACATTGTGATATTCATTATGATATTATTTTGGCTATGATCCAAGTTATTTTATTACACCTCATATGATGTTTGTTTATAACTTAATTTTTTAATTATAATTCGTATAATATTGAGTGATACCATTTGTAATAATCAAACTCATAAATTACATAACTTGCATATGGTACAAAAGAGAATATGTACCATAGAATTACCCATCAAAATATTATCAACATTTGTTTTTTTACTTTCTTTTCAAAGATTTCAAAAATTCAAATTAGATAACTATAATTATATTTTGCACTTTCCATTTAGACATTTTAAATTCTGAACGGTAAAAACATTTTTATAAATATATGACGTTTGGTGTGACAAAAAATAAAAGCTAATGAAAAACTCTTTTCATGTCAATAAAAATTAAGTTGATTTGGGTGGAAAATATTTTGTTTTTTTAAAAGTGCAAAATGTTTTTCGAATCAAAGTCACTCATTCCTACTATCACTACCTTATTGTCATCATCACCACCATCACCACTCACTATTGCCATAGGGAGTGTCTATTTGTACATATCAATTTCTCCCAGTCTACATACTTAATGATTTTTTTTGTTTTATTACAAATTTGAATTAAGATACTATTCTATAATATACTTATCTTCTTTTACTCAAACCATTAGCCACAAACCATTAACTACCATCATTTTCTATCACCGACGTTATTTATCTCTTCCGCCACTAACTCTTATCCCAATTCCTCTCCTATCGTCCATTTTCTCTGTTGTAAACCCTCCTTTACAACCCGACCCCATCCTCTATCGCTAACCCTTCCTTTTGCTGTCTCCTACTTTTATGAACCTTGCTGTCATCACTCAAATTGGTTCAGTAGTTGATATCCAAGCACACCTTATTGGTTCGATATTTGGTATCTAGTAAAAAGTCATTGATTTGATGGTTAGTGTTTGATGGTGACGATTCTTTTGACATTGGTAGTCTTCATGGGACGAAATGGAGTCTTCTTCCTCAATCTAAGATTTCAAGGTGCTAGCGATGGTTAAGGAAGGCTGCACAAGAGTGAAGAAAAAAAGGTTAGGTAATTATAGTAAAGGCTAGGGAAGTTACGATGAAAGGGAAAGGAGGCGACAAACGGTAAAATGAGGGATTGTATGTTTAGGGTTGGGGTTTGACAAATGGTGGCTAGGGTTAGGATTAGATTTGAAAGTTGAAGAAGTTAAAGGCATTTTTGACATAAATAATCATTAAGTATGTGTATTGAGAAAAAAAATGTGTACAAAAAACTTTTGAATATGGAAATAGAAGTTCCCATTGCATCATCACAATTACTACCACCACCACCATCCTCATATCTACCACCACCACCATCGTTATAGTTAGTGGCGAAGTCAGGATTTTAACTCAGAAATGGCACCACTGAATTAAAATCTAACAAAATTCACAATTCAGTTTAACTTAATTTTTATTTGATAGCAAAACTAAAAATTAGTGTGATGCAAAATTTATATTTAAATATAAGTTCAAGTTAACCAATTAAATTATATAAAGATGCACACACAAAAAAAGATATAGAGAGGGATAAAGAAAGAAATAAAAGAAAGGGTGAATAAATAATATATAGGGGCTGCTATTGTAATAACCTCGATTTGTGATTAGTCAATAAACCATAATTAAGAATGCTTAATGAGTAATTAAGAAAAAATTATGAGTTAATTGCATATGTTTTGTGTTGGTTGCGCTTATATCTGTCTAACGTAGGAATATTTGTCTAAATTTCTGTTTCAATATGCGAATTGAAGGCTTTAACGGCATCCGAACACGAAATTAACTAGGTCAATGTGTAATTGAGAATTTTTAGAATTTTATGGTAGGTTTAATTAAAATTCGATTCGGAATCAAATAATTAGAATAAAATAATGCCAATTGATTAGCTTAATGAAGAATTAATTTCTCTCCACTAATTGAGCCTATATAAGGCTAGTTGATTCTAGAAGCCTCATATACACTTCATTATCATCATCTTCTTCGACAAAAATGTAGGAGAGGGACAGAAGAGAGAACATTGAGATCAAAGCTTGAGGAGGAAGAATTGCTTGGAAAATTGAAAGAATTTGAAGAATCATACATGGAATTGGTAAGATTCAAGAGAATTGAGAGCCTAGGTAAGAAATTCAACCTTGAATTTGAGACATTAAGTTAGTTTACATGAGAATCCAAGAGAATCAAGTTAATTACTGCATAATTTAAGCTAAGGAAGTAGACTTGAGAAACAAATCATGCATGCATGCTTATTTCACCATGTTTTGAAAAATTTCCAAAGAATTCTTACATGTAATTGTTTATCTTAGCTTTGTTATCAAAATTCATCGCATTTCATGTCATTTCATCTCACTTGATCATGTTTTGGAAGGAAAGAAATCATGATTTATCATGCATGTGTTATACAATGAGTTTCAAATTTGATTTCAAAAAATTGACTTGCTTTAGGGCTTTGATTTTGCGAAACGACTTTGAATTCATGTAGTTCTATAAGCCTTTACATGGATTCTTAAGTTTTGGCCTAAAAGTGTGTGTTTGGAAGCTTGGAGAGCAATCTGGAAATTCCAGAATTCGGCATAATTGCTTGAGCGACGGTTCCTTTGCTCGATTGTAAAATACGAGCTCTCAGAAGTTTTGTAGAGTTTGGGGGTTGGCTCGAGCGACAAAAGTTGCACTCAAGCGACCGCCCTTTGTTTTAAACCTTGGCTTGAGCGACTAAAAGTTGGCTCGAGTGTAAAATTCAAACTCCCAATACTTTTGCAGACTTTGCAGACCGCTCGAGCGGAACTGGCCTATTTTCAAAATTTTGGCTAAGTGTTCCAAAAGTGCATTTTTGCATCTTCATTATATCTGAGGCATTCCTAGGCCATGATTAAGCTACAATAATGAAGATAAGAGTTAGAAACACACGCTAAGCAAGAAGAATGATAAGTAAACACCTTTAAAACATGTCTTTAATGTGTATCCATCACGTGTTTATGTAGGTCACGTGTTATCGCTCACTTGATCAGTTTGTTCTGCTCCTAGAGCTATCTGTGAGTAACAAACTCTGTAAAGCTATGTTTGATTATAAATATTTTATGACTGAAATGATATGATCTGGTTTCTGAAATGCTATTTTATGAATCATGAATGAATGTCCATTTTTCTAAAATGTATTTGTGACATCCCTAGTTCACGTGGCCCTTGCTCGGAGGAAACAATACCGCGACTTATGTTCATGTGGCTCTCGCTTGGGGGGAAACAATATCGTGGCCAAAATGCATGTGGCCCTTGCCCGGGGGTATGTAGACACCCCATTTTTGACCGACCTTAAGACTCAGATGTCACCAACTGAGCGCTCGGTGATATTGCATATTGTGCTCGTTCTGAGGTTTCAAAGTCTCGGCTGCGAGCCTTGCCTCCGGACTTCCGGACTCTTTTGTATTTCACATCGGTTTACGAACCAGGTCCCATTTTCTCTGTTTTCTCTTCCCGAAGGGAGGGAGAGGTCTCGTAGATCATCTCTCAGTGGCCGTAGGCTACGTTTCGTGGTCGTAGGCCATTTTTCCCATTTGGAGCTCGGTTCCCGGTTTTCGGAGCCGTCGGCCGTGCGCCTCGGTTCGGGACCGCTTAACTACCTCTGTTTGCTCCGGTTTTTGGCACACACCTTATTTCCTTCCTTTTGAGGGACACTGTGGCCCGAGAGACCACCTTCGTGGTCGAACGCCACTTCCTGTGCCCAACAGCCTGTTTTCGGGGCCCTGAATTGCGCGTTTTGGCCCCCGAACCTTCGTTTTGCATCCGTCTTGGTCCATTTTTGGCAAGGACCTTATTTTCATTGTTAGAAAGGTTGTAGAAGGGTGGGAGACCAGAAATTTTTCTGAAAAACCAGCTTTTCTCTTCATTGTTCTTCGTCGCCCGTTTTTCTTACTAGAAAGCTGGTTTTTCCCATTCCCGGGCCACTTTTTCTGACTTTCCACCACACCATTGTGTTGTACACACCTGGGAGGCCACCAATATGGGTAGGCCGACCAGTAATTCTTCCTGACCCTTTTGAACCCCTCTAAAAAGCTGGTTTTTCTCTCTCCTGAACCATTTTTTCTGGTTTTTCTTTACACAGCTGTGTTGCACTCATCTGGGAGGCCACCTTTCTGGGGTGGCCGACCAGTAATTTTTCTTGAACCCTTTGACCCCTGGTTGGCCAACCAGGGGAGGTGGCCGGCCGACCACCTTGGCCTTTTGAACCTGGTCAGCCAATCTTGTCTTCTTGAGTGTATTCCAGCTGTGCCAGCTGTTTTGCACCTGATCCACTGTCTGAGGGTTTTGTCCTTGTTTTGGCCCCTTTGCTTGGCTTAAGAGAGGATTTGGCCCCTTTGGTCAAGCTTCTTGAGGAAGCTTGACCTTTTTTGGTCTAGCTTCTTCAAGAAGCTTGACCCCTTTTGTCAAGCTTCCTTTAGAAGCTTTGAGCCCCTCTCTTGGCTTCTCCAAGAAGCCTCACTTCTCTCCCTCTATATAACCAACACCCCACCTCATGTTGCAGGGGTTAGAAAAAAAAACTAGCTGAGATATACATACACCTCTATATCTATACTTCAAGCCTCCAAACACCCATTTTCTTGGCCATTTTACCCTACACCCCATAACCTACCACCTCCATCATCCATTCCGGCCCCTTGGAGGTCATTTGCAGAGGTTGAAAGCTCACCAACTTGGTCCAAAAGCTGCTGGAGTTCGGTTCTACAAGGGTAAGCTTCTATTTTCCCCATTTTTGCATAATTTTGCTCTATATCTTAGTTCCTTTTGCTTGCATTTTTGGGATCCGAGCTAAAATGGAAAAGATCTTATTTTAAGCTCCTCTTCAACTTTTTTTTAAGAAAACTTTGCTGTTTAAAGTCATCTACTCCCCCTTTGTGCTTTATCTCTCTTTTAGGGCTTATTTTGCATGGTATATTAGCCTTATTTGTGAGCATTTCTGGGCTTCAACCTAAACTGTAAAGTGTCTTATTTTGAGCCCCTCTTCAACTTTGTTGAAGGGCTCTTTGATGTTTGAGGCCATCTACTTCCCCTTACCCTCTATCTCTCCTTTAGGGCTATTTTTGCATCATATTTTATCCTTACTTGTGAACATTTTAGAGATTTGCTATATACTGGAAAAAGTCTTGTTTTGACATCCTCTTCAAGTTTGGTTAAGGTCCCATTTCTTTTTGGGGTCATCTTCCCCCTATGCATGCTTCATCTCTTCATGATTAGGGCTATGCATTAGAGCTCTTGCATTGGCCATGGCTTGGCTTCTTAGCCATTGAAATCCAGTGGATTTTTAGTGGCTTAGGTGTATTCTTGAAGGCCAAAATCAGAGGGGGGTGACCCCTCTCTCCTTGTCTTGTTTGGTGATCCTTTTGGCCTTCCAAAGGGACCCCTTTTTTTTTATGCTTTGAAGTCACTTTCCAGGCCTCATTCTGAGGGTTTTGAGGTCTGCCTTGGCTCTTTCCAAGGCCCTTTCAGCTATATTTTATGTCTATGATGCATGTGTAGAGAAATTCCATTCAAGGCCTTTCAAAGAGGCCCTTCTTTGCATGTTTCCGAGACTGATTCCAGGGCCTATTTGGTGGGTTTTAGGGCTGTCATAACCCATTTCCAGAGTTAGTTTAGTCTTGCTAAGTGTCTATCTTGTATGTGCTTAATAACCCCTTGTATGGCCCTCTAAAGGAGCTCATCATTTTGGCATGCATTGGCTGCATTTCAGTGATTATTTGGGCATATTTTGGCATGTTTTATTCACTGATTTTTTCTGGTTTGATGAGTTCTCATACGTTTCATATACATGCCATGTAAACCATGTTTGCTAGTCAAAGTTGCATGCTATTTTAGTCTATCATGCTAGCATCTTTTGGTCATGCTTTGAACTAGAAATGTTCATGTTTTGGGACTGCCTTGGCTCTGTCTTTGTGCTTCATAGTCAAATAATGCATGCTTTGTATAGCTATAAGTCAATACATGTGCCTAGTTTTGAGTTTCGGGGCTCATCTCATGCATCGGGTGCCATGTTTCCATGTTTCGGGACCTTTTAGCATCATGTTTCAATGCTGGAATTTACATGTTTGAATGCCATGCTTCATCCTTGCCATGCCTTGTTAGAGTTGCATGCTGTGCCTTAGGTTCGGTTCTCGGTTTGCGTGCATGTGTGCACGCATCTTGGTAGTCTCATTTTCATCTTATGGCTGCTGATGTGAGTGTGGCTGAGGTCCACTCATATTGGTGTAAGCCCATATTGCATTGTGTATGCCATCTTAGTCTATAGCATTATGTATGCTAGGTTGTATGTTAGAGCATTGTGTATGCCATGTTACATCGAGCATTGTGTATGCCATTTCATAGCATTGCGTATGCTAGGTTGTATGTTAGGATTGCATTCATGCATGTCATGCATATTGCATTGTGTTTGGGATAGGAGTTAGCCCGAGCACGGGAAGCGAGGGACGTTTCGTACTCCGAGTGACGGAACATGTCTCAATTCCCGGTCGCCGACACTCCGGATTATTCATGATGGAGTCTAGGCCTTGTCATGTTTTCATGTGCATTCATTTCATATTAAGTCGTGCAATTCGACTCCTCGGCCGTCATGCATCGAGATGCGTGATTGATGGCATGAGGATCGAGGCAAGCATACATATGTAAAAATACATTGCCATGCCCCTTTCTTGCTCTCTGTTGCAGCAAATCAGAAACCGGCAGTCTTTTGGAGCTTCGTGCAATATTCCGGGCTTAATTGTAAACAGAGGCTAATTGGGGCATCGCAATGGATTTCCGCGTAAGGCAACTCAAGCACGCATCATTCATCATTCGGAACAAAGCTGAGGCGGTCCATAGATTTGCGTGCTAGTTTACTGCTTTCCTAGTTAAATTTGTTAATTAATTAGGGTTTTGTATTTATTCGGACTGTACTATTTATTCAGACTGTATATTATTTATTCAGATCCTCCGAGCGAGGGTAATGTTGTAATAAGTGTGCGTGCGTGTGATGTATGTCTTCCAACCCCACGTCTTTCCCCCTTTTATTTACCAGCTTATGATGGTTAGATTATGGCATATTTCAATTAGCATACAGTATGATAGCATGTTTGCATTCATTCATCTGTCTTGCATGCACCGGGCTCGGCGCATCATGCTAACTGCATTGTATTTCAATTCCGAGTTGAATAGTTGTTAATTGTAGCATTTCACATGCCATCTTGAGAATAGCCGAGCCTATCTTAGTTGCATTTTGCATGTGTTGCATTAGGCATTTCTGTATAGTTAGGATCATGCATTGATTTCTAACATAGCTTCTGTTTTGGCTTGGAGTACTCGGTAAGTTTTTATGCTTTAGCATCCTTGCATGTGTGTGAGTAACTGCCATGATAGCATGCTTACCATGAGGCTAAGTACTTATGTGATATACCTGCCTGAATGCCTGTGGGTGAATGTTGGATTATCTGAATTGGAATAATGCATTGACTGTGAGTTTTAAGCCCACTTGAGAGTGGTAAACCATTACGTTTTCTAAGCCCACTCGAGGGTGGCAAATCCACATTTTAGCCTACTTGCGAGTCGCAAACCATTTTCAAAACAAACATGAGATGTGTTGTTCCAATTCAGGCGATCCGATCTATATTTGTATGCTGTGCGCATCACGTAGTAAATCTAGGCTAATAACTGGAATAAGAGCACATAATGTTTTCAAAACTCGATATCATGGTTAGTAGAGGCCGATTTTTGATCGGGCAAGCGGGGGTGCTCACGAAGTGACCTTCCCCAATCGTACCCAAGTTCCCGAGCCGAGGCAACTTTGGTGATGACGGACACGTGGCCTTAGGCAACGAGTCAGGGTTTCCTAAATTTCCCAAAATAAAATATTTTGGTGGCGACTCTGTATCTGGCAAAGCAGTCCATGTTTGACACTTCTTTCAAAAAATCTGTTTTCAAAAACGATTTGCCGGATTTGGACTCTTTGATGATTCATCGGTCTTGCATTGCACTCTGCGAGATTAGATACAGGACCGACACAAATTGAGTCCGAACTGTAGTGAGGCCCGAGGGCGCGTCTACAGGGTAACAATACTGTAGCCTATGTTTACATGGTCCTCGCTTGGGGGTAATAATACTATGGCTATTTGTGCACAAAGATGTTGACCATTATGGTCGTCGGTACCGACTATGCATGTGGGTATTTATGACTAATCTGATCTGTTAGCTAATGGATGTACCACATATAACTGTTTATGTCACGACCCTAACCCGTCCCTATAGGTTTAGCGTCGTAATCGACTAGTAATCCTAGGATCACTGTCACGACCCAAACCTGCCCCTATAGGTTTAGCGTCGTAACCGGCCAGTAATCCTTGGATTACCCAAGGCCTCTTAACAGACAAATATATAATTAGGAACTGCGGAAGCAAATAGCAATCATACAACATCCATTGAGCTGTGCAAACTTATATGAGATAGAAAAGTTTTAAACTTTATATACATACATATACACATCATCATATATATACATATATAAGATAGACAAAAATGGACTTAGCCCTATTTACAAAATATACAAAGACTTGTCTAGCTGAACAGGAAAACAAAACTTCAACTTATGTGCTTAGCCATAACCACTAGACATGTCCGGAACCTCCACGGGAGGCACATAGGTTGGCTGTCAAAAACTGATTCCAAGCGCCTCAAAGCTTGGTCACGCCCTGATCACCTACATACATACATATAAACTGTGAGCTGATGCCCAGTGAATAATAACAGAGTAAATGGTTTAATGAATGATGTCCATCACAGAGTTAGAAATCAGATTCTTATCATAAACAGAGTCTTATGCATATTTAGATTCCAAATCAGAACAGATTCATATACATATTCGTGGTCATTTTTATATTCAGATTTTTGCATATAATCATGCGTGATACATCCATTAGCGCTAACAAATCCGATGACCCATAAAGGGATGGCCTTGAAGGCATTTCGATGATTCATGTGCACAGAGACGTTTCCGATGACTCATAAAGAGACCTGATGACCTATGAAGGGACCTGATGATCCATAAAGGGACACATATCATATGATGCTAAGGATGCCACGAATGCATTTCAGAATCTTGGACAATCATTCATTCATTTCAAACGTAGCGTAGCATTTCAGAAACTAATCATTTCATATCATAATGTTCAGAAACTATTTAACATTGAACATAACTTTACAAAGTTATTACTCACAGATAGTAGCAGAAGCAGATTGGATAGATCAAGCAGACAATAGCGCGTGACCTACACAAACACATAACATATACACATTGAAGCACAATATTACTTCCTTGATCAAACTTGACTTTCTTGTTTTCTGTCTAAATAATTCGAAGGTCCACTACGCTTATTATTTCTTTAGTTAAATGAATCGGGTTCTCATTTCACAAACTCCTTTTATTACTAAATCATTCTTTTCTGAATAAACCAATTCTCACTTGGCTTCTTTATCAAGTACTGCTAAGTGTAGCACGTCCGCGGGGGACCTCGCGCTACGCTACAGTTCGGACTCCCTTTTGTGTTGCGGTTCTAAATTTGAACCAAAGAGTCCAAATCCGGCAAATCGTTTGAGAAAACAGATTTTTGAAAGTAGTGCCAAACATGGACTGCTTTGCCAGATTACAGAGTCGCCACCTAAATATTTTTTAATTGGGAAATTTAGGAAACCCTGACTCGGTACCGAAGGCCACGTGTCCGTCATCACCAAAGTGGTCTTGGCTCGGGAGCTTGGGTACGATCGGGGAAGGTCAGCTATGAGCACCCCCTTTCGCCCGGTCCGAAGACCGGCCTCTACTAACCGTGATATTCGTTTTTGAAAACATTACATGTTCTTGTTCCAATTATTAACCTAGAATTACTATGTTATGCGCGCAACAAACAAGTATAGACTAGATTGCCTAATTTGGAAACAAACATTGCATATCCGTTTGTTTTGAAAAACAATTTTGGAATTGCTACTCGCAAGTAGGCTAAAATACGGATTTCAATGAGTTATTCCAACTCAAGCAATCCAACCTCCACCCACAGGCATTTAAACAGTTTATCTCATGTAAGCACTTAGCCGCATGGTAAGCATACTGTCATGGCAACATTCACACGCATGTGGTATGCTAAAGCGTAAAATACTTACATCGTACTCCGTGCCAAAAACAGTGAACTAGTTAGCAAACATGCGTGACCTAGTTCATGTTAAGTGGCTAATGCAACACAGACAAGATGTAATCTAGAATAGGCTCGGCTAATCCTAAACATGGCATATGAAATGCAGTCATTTGATGCACGTATTCAATTAGAAATTGAAAATTGCAATGCAGTTTGTATGATGTACCGAGCCCGGTGCATGTAAACAAATGCATGAATGCACGCATGCATTGCATAAGATATGCTAAAATAAGTATGCCCTAATCTACCATCGAAAGCGGGTAAATAAAAGGGAGAAAGAAATGGGGATTGGAAGACATACACCCACTCACACACACTTATTACAACTTTGCCCTCGCTCGGAGGGACCGAAAGAATATACAAATTAATTAACTACGCAAGCTAATTAAAATATTACAAATCAACTAAATTAATTAAATGAGATAATTAATCTAAACAAACAGTAAATCGCCTCGGGAAGAGGGCCAGATGCATCGCGTGCCCGGGATTCGCTCGGAATCGCACTGCCATGCATGATTGCCTCTGTTTTCCCTGCTTTCCATCTCAGAAGATTGCCAAAACTTCAGGAATACTTCCTTGGGCACTGGGGAGTACCACCGGCTAGGGTAGAGCACCACCGGCTGAAGAAGGAGGCCACCGGCACTAGATGAAGTTATCGGCTGGCAATTGACTGCCGGTCGGCACTAAATAGTGCCGGCCGACACTTAACACCTGCAGAACCTGCAACCCACAGCAGCAGAGGACAACAACATGCATGGCAATGTGATTCAAGGTATTTATGCACTATACACACCCCTTATCATGTTATTGACTCAAGGGGGCATATGCCTCGATTCCCGGACCACCAATCGCGCATTTCCATGCGTGATGGCCCTAAGAACCAAGAATGCAACTTTGATTTCAAATGCATGCAATGCAAACAAGCAAACAAGGGTGCTCAAACCTCTATCATGACTTGGTCAAGAGGCTTAGCATGCATGTCGATGCAATGAAGTCCTAAACATGTCAACTAGTATGCAATATGGCAATACAATGCAATCATGCAAGTAAACATACAAGACAAGCATGCGAATCAATGGAAGGATGGTCTTATACATGAATTAGGCAACTCAAATAGTCCTAAAATCAGTGGCCAAAATGCTAAGTCAAGAGGGCCAAACACACATGCACACATGTATAAGTTAAGGCACCAACACTTAAGCATAATTAAGCAACTCTTAAACACATCTAAGAGGCACAAACATGGACTATTAGCATACATGAAAAGCTCTGAAATCATGCAAAACATGGTGCCAAACCAAGCTAAACAAGACCAAACAAAGCATGCAAATAGCCCGAGTGCTTGAAGCAAGGTAATGAGGCTTTGAACCACACTTGACAAGACCAATCATGGCAAGACTCGAGCAACCAAAAACAGGTTTTCAGCATGTGAAAATACACCCAAAACTCACACTCACGGCATCCTAAAAGCTCTAAACACACAAGCATGCACAAGGCACCCTTGAATGCATAAAAGGACACACCCTTAAAGCATGAAAGAGATGACAAAAATGAACATGTGAGCATGGATTAGGGTCTGAAATAGCATGTAAGAGGGTTCCAAACCCTTGAAATCATGGAGGCAATGCATCCTACACATGCACCTACTTGAAGCATACAAGCTACAATGCAAAGGGGGTATACAAAGCATGCCAAGATTGACCCAAACAACCTAGGACAGACCTTATACATGGCAAAACAAGCACATTTCCAGTTTATGACCAGCCACAAAAATAGAAGCAAGATAGGCTAACAAAGCATGCAAAATTACGGTAAATAGAAGAGATTATGAAACAAGTGCAAGATAGGGGTCCCAAACAGGGTTGAGCCCTTCTTCAATGTTGAAGAAGGGCTCAAAATAAGCCTACTTACAGTTTATTACATGCTCAAAAACAGATTATACGCCAGCCAAATATACTATGCAAGAATCATGGCATACAAGGGGGTAAAGAGATAGGTGCTAGATGCTATCATCAAACAGCCAAATACCCTTCATGAGACATGTAGAGGGGGGAAAAATAAGCCACTTTTCAGGCCTGTCGAAGGCCCAAAAATGGAAGCATGGTAGGCTAAAGAAACATGCAACAAAATAAGGACCCAAGAGGGTATTGAAGCAAGTCATACATGGGGGTCCCAAACAAGGTTGAGCCCTTCTTCAATGTTGAAGAAGGGCTCAAAACAAGCCTCTTTGTAGTTTACATCGAAGCTCAAAAATACATGCAACTATGGCTTAGATATGAATCAAGAAAATGCTAGTTTTGGGGAAAAGTGTGCTTACCCTTGTAGACCAACAAACCAGCACCCCTTGGTCCAAGTTTTTGAGCTCCTAACCTCTTCAAATGACCTCCCAAATGCTGGAATGGAAGATGGAGGTGTTGTGCTAGGTGTTGTAGAGCAAATGATACAAGAACCAAGGTGTTTGGAAGCTTGGATAGGATAGATATAGAGAAGGAGGTGGGATATATGTATCTATATCAGAATATATGTATATCCTCTGGTTTTTTGCTTAAGAATCTCCAACCCTAGACAAAGGAGAAGAGAAGTGCTTATATAGGCCAAGAGACTTAATGGCTAAGCAAAGCCAAAAGAGTCAAAGGGTTCAAAGGATCCAAGGAGGTGCAAGGCTTCTAGAGGAAGCTAAAACAGCTGGCCAAGCTTCTCCAAGAAGCTTGGCCAAAGGGTTCAAGCTTCTAGAAGCTTAAGGGGGTTCAAAGGTGCAAAAGGGCTCAAAATAGGTACATATATGCACGTGGATCTGGTTCTGTGCATCCCAGCTGGCACAGCTGGTATGCACCAGGCTTGGAGGGTGCAAAGGGTGCAAACCGGCCAGAAAATTTGATCATCGGCCAAAATAAAGTGCCGGTCGGCACTAAAAAGTGCCGGTCGGCACTAAAAAGTGCCGGTCGGCTAAATAGAGTGCCGATAGATTATCCTGAGGTCAAAAAATGGCCGGTGGGTATGCAAATTGAAGCCCCGGAAGTTAGCTTTCCAATGGCGCAAACCTTGCATCAAAATTCCTCCTGTGCAAAAAGTTATGCCCTTTTCCGTGAAGTCGCGCAGACTCGATCCAACCGGGATGATGCCCAGCTTCAACCAATCATATCTCCTCCACCCTGACTTGGCTCTAGGAGATTCTTGAATGAAAAATGAAGCCCCGGAAGTCTTCTTTCCAATGGTGGTGGCCTCATAGCTCAACTCCAAGTATGCAATTGAATAAGCTTGATTCAGCGAGGGCTGCTCGACTCCCTTCTACCCGGATTCATGGCGAACTTCTTCTCCAACCTATTTTCTCCCCTCCTCTCCTCTTTTCTTCAACTCCAAACCCCTAAACAAAGTGTTTTGAAGGGTTCGCCTCTCTCCTTGCCGAAGGAATTGAATCTTTTCCCTGCACATCTCTCAACACCGAGCAAACCATCAGTAATGCCCAAGTCTTGAGGGCGGTCAAAAATGGGGTGTCTACACTAAGTTAATGGCTTATTCTCTTAAGCAACTAATTAAAGTTGGTTGTTAACTTATTAATTTTTATTGAGCCATAAATCATGTCTAGAATGCTTTGGAAAGAGATGAGAATAAAAATATGAACTAAATGCAATTTTTCAAAATATGCTGAAAATAGGGTCTTTGCTCGAGCGCCACTTTGGTCGCTCGAGCGGACTGTAAAATTTGAAAAAACTTTTGGGAGCTTGACTTTCACGCTCGAGCTCGACTTTCCTCGCTCGAGCGGATAGCGTAAATTCTGGAATTTCTAGAATTGTAATTGAAGTTCAAATTTGATATTCAAAGCCTCAAAATTTGTATTTTTGGTACAAAAATATGGAGAACCATTGTATAATTTAGTAAACACTCTCAATTAGAAATCATTTATTTGAAATCATGCTCCAATTGTCCAAATTTAGTTTTAACTCATTTTCTTTATATCAAACCCACAATTTTAAAATATGAATTAAACTTTTCAAACTCTTGAAATTACATTACACGCATGGATTAAAAATCTAATTATAAAATCAAAACTTTAGGATTAATTCCAAATTTCCATAAACTTGATTTTCTTAAAATAGTTCCTTTGTCTCTTCAAAATATGAACTTGAATGGCTCAATTCCCTTAAAAACTCATGTATTACAAGAAAATACTACAAAATCAAATCAAAACAATTAATTTTCCAAATTAATTTCCACAACTATGAGTCTACTTAATTTCTGACTTAAAACCTTATTTCTTACAAAATCCATGAGACTAATTCCATAACTTTCTTAATTCATGATGCATGGAGGATTATCTAAAACATGAAATTAAAGTTATAAAACTCTTAGAAAAATATTTGCATGTGTGAAATTAGGATCAAAATTCAAACCAATGACATCCAAAATTCCTTTAATTCAATATTAAGTTCAAAATGTTCATGAATTCATAATTTCCCAAAACTTGCTCTTCTTATACCCAAACATGAAATTAATTCTTCAAATCTCTTAAAAATTCGTTGATGCATGTAAAGATGAAGTCCAAATTCATGAGGAATAACACAAATTAAACTTACTTGATAAATTTTCCCAAACTTATTTCCTTAATCTCAAGCTTAACTCAATTTTTTTTTTAACCTCAATTTAATTCATAATCATAGATGTTCCAAAATATGTTTAATTTAAGTCAAACTCTTAGATTACATTACATGCATGGGTTAATAATTAAAATCAAAACCCATATTTATTCTTTAATTCTTCCAAATTACATGCATGTAGAAATGAGGCCCAAATTCATGCAAGATATTCAACATCAAACCAAAAATGATCAATTTCTATGTTTATTTCCATAACTATGAATCCTAGGTTTATTTTATTGTTCAAACCCATTTCCTTGCAAATTCCATGGAATTGATCCTAAACTCTTCTTAATTTTAAGTGTAATGTAAAGATTCTACAAAAAAATTAAGTTTGATTTCATACCTTAACTTTAATCTCAAGAAGTTTAGTTGATTCCCTTCTAATTCTCTTGTTCCCCCTAGCTTTTCTTCCCTTAGTTTTTCTTCTTCTTGAGCTGAAATTGCTTCATTCTCTCTCTTGGTTCTCTCTCACGGGTTTGCCCAAAATAAACATGAAGCCATACTCTTTTTTTTGTTCTCAATCTCTTTCCCTCACAATAATGCTTCCAACAAGGAAACAAAAGAATAGTTGCCTACTCTACCTGCCCTCTTGTATACACACTCCTCTCTTCACAATACATACGTGCACACTCCTTGAAGCCTCCAGCACAACACTTACATGCACACATACACACACACACACAGAATTTCTCTGCACACCCAGATTTCTAAGCACACACACACCCACAAATATCCTCCAATTCTAAATTATTCTACAATTAAATTTACGGTTAAGATTAATTCAATTAAATAACACTTATTCTCAATAAGTCTTTATTAACATATAATTAAATTAGCCATAACTAATCATAAATCTCCCATAATTTAATTAATCTAATTGACTTCCATTAGAGTCTAATTAAATATATTTAAATTTATCAATTCGAATCAGATTTTTAATCAAATTCCCAAAAGACTCCAAATATTAAATTAAACTCATTTCCATCCTCAATTTTGGTTTCTTAGATCATTTAATCCTTCAATTTCTGATTAGACTCAAAATTTCGTCAATAACTTACATATTCAAATTAGGCACCACATAAATGAATTTAATTTATAATAATCTTAATTCCTAATCCTCTTAACTTAATTAACTCCAATTCGGACCCAATTAATCAAATCTCAATTTTATAAATCTGAATCGAATATTTAATTAAACTTCCCATATGGTCCGATACTCGAAATTCAATTCACTATTTATACTTTCTTGAGCCATTTAGGCTTTCAATTTCTAATTCCAAAATAAATACTTAATAGAACCATAAATGAATCAATCTCCATAATTTTCGTAAATCTCAGATTAAATTGGAATAATTGGCAATTAAATTTCAAATCTCCTTAATTAATTACGTGCTAATCATTATACGTGGTGGGGTCGTTACAATTACCAAAAGCCTCAAACCAAATTAACACATAATAATGGGATGCGGAATCAGATATAAAACATACATAGTCTATTGAGCTGTGCAGACTTACATGGAACTGGAATTTAAAACTTCATATACATATCAGTGACATCATGATTACATTAGTCCTGCGTCACACACACATATACAGATAAACAAAAAACTTGTTCAGATTTCGATAAGAGAAAACAGAGTCATAAACTTAATTCACAAAACTCGACCGCGTAACTTTTTTCCAAGAACCTCCTTGGGAGACACAAGGGTGGTTGACAAAATAGGTCTTCAGGCTGCTATCATTACGCCTGGTCACGCCCCTGATCACCTGCATACATAGATAATAGAGTGAGCGAAAGCCTAGTAAATACTAACAGAGTAAAGGGGTTTAAATGAATGATGTCCTATATTAGATTCAGAAGCAGATTCAAATTTATTTTAGAAACAGAAGCAGATCTATGTTCATATTCTTGTTCAAATCATACACAGAAATTAGAGTTCATACTTAATCATACGTAGTACATCCATTAGTGCTAACAGAGCAGATACAGAACATATACAGAATAGATACTGAACAGATGGTGGTTATAAGTAACCAATTCCATGAAGGAACCTTTAGATCCAAGTAACAGATAATAGATATGCTAAGCTCCATGATGGAGCCTCTAGTATGAGTAATAGATTACAGACATATTAAGTTCCATAATGGAACCTCCGATATCAGATAACAACTAACGGATATACTAAGAATGCCACGAATACATGTCAGAAATTGAACAATCATTCATTGTACAGAACATATCATTTCAGAAGCAGATCTTATTTTATCATACAGAAAATAAATAAAGTTGAACATAGATTTACTAAGTTATTACTTACAGTTAGCTCAAAAAACAGACAGATCGAATAGCTTACGGTGCGTAACCTACACAAATAGATAACAGATATACACTGAAACACACGCTCAGAAAATACTTAATTCATTACGTTTCGTTCTTAGTGTGTTCTAAGTCTTATCCTCATTATTATGTCTTAATTAGAGCTTAGAAAGGCCTAGGATGCAATGATGATACTAAAATGTGGTTTGGAACACTTAGCCAAATTTTTGAAAGTAGGGTCTTTGCTCAAGTTCAACTTTGGTCGCTCAAATGGACTGCAAAATTCTGTAAAACTTCTGGGAGCTCTCATTTTACGCTCGAGCATAACTTCTAGTTATTCAAGCCTAGATTCAAAAATAGGCGCAGTCGTTCGAGTGCAAGTTTCCTCCCTCGAGTAGAGGCTCATGTCTGCAAAAGTATTGGGAGCATGAATTTTATGCTTGAGCCAACTTTTAGTCGCTCAAGCGAAAGTGCAAAACAAGTGCAAAATAAAGAATGGTCGCTCGAGTGCGGTTTCTGTTGCTCAAGCGATGATATAGAATTCTAGAATTTCCAGATTGATGTTCAGGATGCAAAAATCAATTTCAAAGCTTTTAAACACATCATTTTGGCCAAAAACTTGAGAAAACATGGCTAAACTTGTAAAACATCAAGAATTAAGGATCATTTTGCAAAATCAAGTTCCAAAAGCAAGTTAATTGTCCAAAATTCAACTTGAAACTTCCAAAACATAACATGCATGTAATGATCTGAGCTTCAACTTTCCAAACCATGATCAACTGAGATGTTTGGTACAAACATGTTGAATTCTCAAAACAAAGCCAAAATGAGGACATGCAATAGGAAATTCTTTGAAAACATCTTCGAAACACAATGAAATGAGCATGCATGCATAATTTGTCTTCTTTTCTACACTCTTAAGCTCAATTCTTGTATGATTCAACTTGATTCTCTTGTGCTCATGTGTTAAGTGTCTTAATTACAAAGCTAAAGGCTTGAATCCTTACCTTAAGTGTTCAGTTATATTATAGAAGTCCAATTTTCTACAATTCCAAGCTTGAATACAAGTTATTTCCTCTTCTCTCTCTTTATCACGATTTTGATGTCAAGATGATGAAATGCGTATGCGTGTAGTGGTATGAGACACATTAGGCTTATATAGGTGCCATTAGTGGAATTAATTAATCATTGCTTAGATTAAACAATTATATTCTTTTTATTCTAATTATTTGATTCCGAATCGAATTTCAATTAAACTTACCATAAAATTTAAAAAATTCTAAATAACACATAATCCAAGTCAATTTTGTAATTAAATGCCAATAAGGCTTTCAATTCGCATAGTGGAACAGAAATACAGACTAATATTCCTATAGTAGACAGATAAAACTCAAATAATGTAATACACAAGCAATTACTTTAGAATTTTTTCTTAATTACTGATTAGACACTCTTAACCATGGATCAGTAGCTAATCACAGTTCGTGTTACAGTTTATGAAATCTGTATAAATATGTGAATTTGAATTTGTTTCTGATATGAACTCTGATTTCTGAATTTAATTTGGACATCATTCATAAAACCTTTATTCTGTTGTTATTAACTAGGCTCCAGTTCATTGTATTATTTATGTATATAGGTGATCAGGCGTGGTACTAGGCCTAAGTTGCTAACCTGGAGTTTTGTTTTGTCAAGTCAACCATTGTGCCTCCCGAGGAGGTTCCCAAGTGCTTTAAGTTTTGTGAAATCAATGCTAACTTTATTCTCTTTGTTTGTTGGGCAAGTTCTTGTATATTTTATAAATAAGGGGAAGTTCCGTTTTGTCTTATCTGTGTATGGGTGACGTAAGACTGATGTAAATATCACGTTATATATATATATATATTATATGTAAATCAAGTTTAATTTTCTGTCTTATATACGTCTACACAGCTCTATGGATATTGTATTTTGATATCTGCTTCCACAAACCACTTTAATTTTGTTAATATGTTTCAGAGGCCTTTGGTAATTCCAAGATTACTGGCCGGTTACGATGTTAAACCTATAGGGACGTGTTTGGATCGTGACAGCTATATATTATTTATTTTTTTCATCGCTTTGAATCACTGAATTACATGACAAATATCATTAGTTGTTATGAATTTTGTTATAATTACTTATAAACAAATAAACTAATTATGAGTATTCATACAAGAGGTGATAAAAAATCAGTGATATATAACATTTCTCTAATATAAAATTTATAAGAAAATTTTAACATAATTAAACATTTAAAGTGACAAATTAAACATATATATATTTTAAAAATAAAAAATAGATATATAAAAATTTTATAATATTATGTAAAAGGTTTAAATTGAAACAAATTTTTTTTTTATTTTTTTTTTACAATAAGCAAAAACATAATTTTTTAGAAGTTGAGAGGACACGTGACCTCCTAAACCGTACGTGCCTCCACCCCTGATTATAGTTGCCACCATGGAACTACCATCCCAACCACATTAACACCATCATTCCCACATTTTAGTAGCACTAGCACAACATTTTAAGGTCACAATTAAATATAAAAAATATATGTTTTTTGCTAAAAAAAAAAAAAATTGAAATATGACTAATATTCTATTTTGACAACTACACAAAATGTATTACCATAAAAACAATTTTTCAGAAGTGGAACATAAAATATAGTTGAAATTTTATTTTAGATTTACTTTAATAGATAAAATATATCGTCATATTAGAGTTGTTGTAAGCCATTTTAAAAAAAATTGTCAATAGATAGATAACATAAATTTTTTGGTCACAATTTTTTATCACTATATTCCATGTAATTGTGTAAAGTTTATAATTCAAATACCAAACCTTCTATAATATAGTAGTTCAAAATAGAGAGAGTCGTCAAATCGAGTGGTGAAGGGTATAATTGTGTAAATTTTATAATTCAAATACGAAAAATGCCTAAGACTCCCAGTGGGTCACTAGGGGGGTCGTGCGTGTAGGGACTGGGATTGGCCAAAAAAAAAATTATTATTATTTTTTTTTGTTTCAGCGAATAGCGTGGCTCCACCTCACTGGGGTCTGTAGCATTTCTGTTCAAATACCAAACCTTCTATAATATACGTAGTTCAAAACAGAGAGAGTCGTCAAATCGAGTGGCGAAGGGTTGGGTTTCTTACTTTTTATTTTGTGGTCGTGAAGCGAAGGGGTTTTGAAAGAAAAAAAAAAAAGGAAAAAAAGAAAAACAAAACCAGAGAGACGGAGAGGGGAGGGAGGGACGAAAAACCTGAAGCTCAGATAGGTACAGCAGGCCAATACTTCTCAGTTAACTCTGAAGAAAAAATTAAATATCCTTTTCTGTGTGTCTTTATAGTCTCTCTCTCTCTCTCTAGCTGTGTGTACAGTACATCTCATCCTTATCTTGGCCGATGGATCGATTCGATTTGCTTTCTTCAATCATAGAGCTTTGCAAAGGTATATACATAACATCTGCATCTTCATTTCGTCATCATCCTTTACCGCCAGATCTTCTACTTCTTTTATCGTATCCATACAGATTATTTTATTCTGATTTAATCCTCTCTGTTTTTTGTTCTAATTTTATATCTGCTTTAGATTTGTTCAGATCTCTCAAATGCGAGTTTGTGTTTTTCTTTCCTGCTTGTTCTGTCTCTTGATGCTTCATGCTTATATATGTTTATTTTGTATATCTGATCGTCAGATTATTGCTGTTAATTTCGATCTTGGATTTTCTGGTTAGGGTTTTTGTTCGATTTGCTCCTTTTTCTATTTCTGGGTGAACGTGTTATTTGGTTCCTTGTTGAAATTTAATTAATTGTTTTTTGTCCGTCGACTTAAGTTTGTTACGAATTCGTATGATTTTGTGTCTTTTTCAAAATTTATTTTATTTTATTTTTATTTTTATTATAAATTATTTGTAGATAACAATAATGCATAATTGGGCATTTATTACGGCTTGTTTTTATTTTTATTTGACTCATTTTATAGGTTTCAGGCTTAAAGCTTATAACCTCACTCTCAATTGTGTTGTGAGATGATTTATTGGGAATGGTCTGCATATTCTGTGTAGTTAATGGCTTGTATTAGTCAGTTGGTACTTATTATGACATGCTTTACATACAGCCCCTTTGATTATAGTTTATCTTAATACACTTAATCTAGTTAGTAAATAATACCATTTAATCACTATATAACACATATATTGAAGCTTTTTTTTTTTCCTTTCTTTTTTCAGGGTAGATCAGTGGGGAATTACACCGATCTACCCTGAAATTTAGGAAAAATACAGTAAGTCTCACAATTTTAATTATATTGGGTTCTCTTAAGGTTTTAATTCATCTAGTACTTGGCCCCCCTTTTTATAAAAAATTTATTGTCATTTCTTTTACATTGAAATGTATTATAGACGTTTGGGTCTTTGTACCATTTGCATTAGTTTTGGTCTCTTTATTCTTACTAAAAGAGAGGTCAGTGTAATTATACCAAAACTGTGGGACTTGCAGTATTTTCTCCAAATCTCAAGGGAGGTCAGTGTCATTCACCCTATCCCCCCCCCCCCCCCCCCCAATAAAGCTCTCTCTCTCTCTCTCTCTCTCTCTCTCTCTTTTTTTTTTTTTGGTTCTTTTTCTGCACAGTTGCAGGTATTAGTTGTGTTTGAGATGATGGATGTTAGTCAGCTGTGGCAGGGACTGAATTATGCATCATCCAATGGCAGTTTTTGCCAGGATGACTAATTTGTAGTCTTAATATGTTTTACAGGATTTGGATAATGCTCAGTGCAACTTTGTGAATCCCTTAGTCGGAAGTCTTCTTATGCATGTAAAGTCTTTTTGCTCTTTCCCTATTTGAAAACCCCCCCCCCCCCAAAAAAAAATAGAGTAGAGAATGAGCTTGTCCAATAAAGGGGCCCCTACCAATGATAAAAAGCTAAGTACCCCAGGTAAGGTGACCAGTTTGAATCCAAATGCTGCAGAGTTCGTTCCCTTTGCTCTCAGATCATCCTCTGGAAGCACTAGTACTGCAGATGTGTCTACAGGCTTAGGTGTCTCTGTGTCTGGGACCTGTGTCTGGGACATTAGGAAAAGCAGTACTAGATCGATCAGAGTCATCAATTTCGAATAATTCTGATGAAGAGGCTCACCAGTACTGGCGCCACCAGCTCCCTGATGATATCACTCCTGATTTTAAGGTTATGGGGGAATATGAGTCTCAGGGAATCAATAACATTCCTTTTTCAACCTTATCCTTACAAGATGGCAATGAAACCTTGAGGTTCTCTACTTCTATGGGCAGTGGTTTTATGTTGAAAGAGCAGCATGAATTGTCTTCTCATGGAATCAACGGGAACAGCTTTGAGAATATGAGATATTCTGTTCCATCCTACAGTGAAGATGCATCATCAGCAAACTTCCTTCATTTCCCAAATAAACCCTGGGACAAGCCAATTGTGAGCAATGATCAGCTTATTTCCAATGTTAGAGAGGGGCCTCTTTATAATGATAATTCTAGACAGGGTATGCTAAATGAGCAAGAGATGGCAGAGAATATGGAGATCAATCCTCTTGAGTTTTTGGCTTCACAATTTCCTGGTTTTGCTGCTGAGAGCCTTGCAGAGGTGTACTTTGCAAATGGAGGTGACTTGAACCTGACAATTGAAATGCTTACTCAGCTTGAGGTATGATCAACTCTTTAACTTTAGCCAAGTGGAGTGGATTTTGTATATTTCTTAGAGGGTCTAGATTTAGTCTGGCAGCATGTGGAAAAAACATAGCCTTTCTATGTAAATAGTACAAAACTGCAGGATATATGAAGTTTGGGGAGCTACTGTCAGCTGCATATTCTGTCTAAAATTGATTTTTTTTTTTTTGCATCCCCCTCTCCCCCTTTTTTTTCTTCATACAACTGGTATTTGAAGTTGAACCTTAGTTTCCCTGAATTTAATTAAAAGATTATCATTCTTGTAGCAAGATTATTATTTTTAGGATGAATTGTTTTTTGACATATCAAAAATTGGAGGAAAATATATAAATGGTCATAGTGGCTTAGAATGCTTCGGATAAGATATTTGTTTGTCATATGAATGACTAGAAAGTTCATTGTTTTTATGATTATTGACCAAGGAAAAGACTAGTATGATTCCAGTTGGTCTGAATCATAAGAGTTCTTCTTCTAAAAAGATTTTTCACATACGTGCTGAAATTTTTTGTAGGGTTGGATGGTAGGGTTAATGCTAACTGTGGAGAGCAATCCCTCACATACCTTCCTCTGGTAGGCAATGAACCCATGAATGACTGACGTGACTCAGTGCAACTGTAGTTCTTATTTTAGCATCTAGTTTCTTAGGCATGTGAACTAGATGAGGAGTGTGGTGGAAAAAACTCAAAAGATGAAATCTATTCCAAAGGGTTGGGAGTCTCAATCTGAGGAACATGAGGACATATAATATCAACGTCTCATAGGTAAATATCCTTTTTACTTCGAAACTCACAAATTTGATTTTCCATGAGGCACTAACTATTGAATTGGAGATCCAATCAACAGAGTTGCCACTTGGTTTTTTGTTTAGGGTATCCATACTCAAAATGACTCCAAAAGGAAGGCACTGCTTAATGTCACCAAAGAGCCAAGTTAGGGGCTAAGGTACAAGATGAGAAGGTGTTAAGGCACCCATCTCACTCAACCATAAGATTGGTTCCTACTCGACATTGTTAGTTCCTCAATACATGAAAGGCAGTTATAAAACAAAGATGAAATAAAGTAGGTAATTGAGATGAGGATACAAAGCTTATCCAAGGTGGGACATACCATCATTTGAAAAAGGCCCCACTTCAATTAAAATATGAGGTTTTTGGGTATTCCTCAAATCCTATCTATTTTAGAAAGGAAACTACCATGTGCATATATAATAAAAAATTGAGGAAGCAAATAATCATCCATATATGAAAGAAATAATAAAGAGAGAAAAAAAAAGTAATTAAGCTAGCAAAAGGGCTTTTCACCATGTGCGTGCCCTTTGATAGATCAAGGAATTCACAACCAACCACCCCACTCACAAAAACCAAATATTTAAAATCGTACATAGATTCGGGGAGGGGAGTACAACCATATGAAGTGATTGAGTGGTTGTCCACATGACCTAAGAGGGATCACCGTTCAACTATCTAGTACATTTGGTTGTACCATGCTCATTATAACACAGTAAATGACATGCTCACATCATGCTAACTAATGATGATAAGTATGAACATGCTAAATAAAAAACTGTGCTGGAAAATCCTAATCTACCATGAAAGCAATATAGGAAGAAACTAGCTAAATGGAAAACATATAGAAGCCCTAATCATGCAAAACATGGATCTGTCATAGGCACAGAAAAAGATGAACTGTGAATATAAAACAAACATTGAATGTATTCAATTTTAGATAATGGGTATGTTTGGTTTGTGTTTGAGAGATGTGTTTTAGAGATAAAAAGTACGAAAACATGTTTGGTTTGGTTTTTTGGGAAATTTGTTTTGGAAAATTGTTTTGAGATAGAGTTTTGGAAAAAGTGATTGATTTGATGTGTGTGTGAGAGAGATTTGTTTGGAAAACTTGTTTGGTTTGTGTGTTTTGGGAAATTTTTTTGGGAAAATTTGTTTGGTTTGATTACTTTTGAAAACTTATTTGTAGAGAAAATTTCCGAAATTTTTTTCAGAAACACAAACCAAACGAACCCAATAATTCCCACAAAATGACCATATCAAGCATGTGATATGATCATCTTGTCATCCATGAATGAAGATGAAGCTAATATCAAGACTATGTCAAAGATATGATAAGATCATGATATTACTTCACAGAAAACTGAATGATAAAGAAATCGTATTATGACCCAATCTAGAATGAAGTGGCCACAACACAAGCTTAATGAAAGCCAAACAAGGATGCAAATAAAAACCTACTCCAGTGAATATACGGAGGAAAATAATTTTAAACACAAAAAGATCAATCATAAAAAAAAAAAAACACACATACTACACTAAGTAAACAAAAAGAAAGACTAACCTTGAAACAGAAGGCGCCGCCAATTTACTTGGGTGGCCCTTGGATTCTCGAACTCTTAACCTTTTTAAATTTCTTTCGAGCTCAACTTGATGTAGGACCACCAAAGTTTGGGAAGTAAACTCAAAGTTTTGATTAAAAAGATGAACTAAAGAAACACAAAGTGGAGTTGCGGTTTTTCAACCATGCTCGCAATGTTTCTTGGAGATTTTCGGTGTTATTTTTGGTGAAGAGGCTTGGGGTATATGTAGAAGGTGCCGGAGGAGTTTTAGGGTTCATTTTCCAATATGGGATGGAGAGAAAATCGGAATAATTCCGAACAAATTGTGCAAAACCAATATGAGGATCAAATTAGTTGGGCCAGGGCACATGGCCGGCCCAGCCCAAGCACAGGGTCAGCCGCCCTTACTGGGTTGGCTTTGTCTGGTCTCATTTTGGGTCCGTTCCGGAGTTTTTGGCTATGAAGCATGGACACGGCAGATTTCATGTTGTGACAATGTCTGACATGGGGACACACTGGGGACACGCCGGGGACACGTACGGGACACGCCGGGTGGCGTGTCCCTTTAATTTAATTATTTTTTTGCAGGGGACACGGCGGAGACATGCGTGTCCACCAAATCTGGACACGCGTGTCCAAATCTGGACACAGAGCAAAAAAGAAGAGTAAAGGTCTTGAAACAAACCTGGATTTCGATCTAGTCGACTCGCCTGTCGATCTCCATGACTTCGACCACCGTAAGCCGTCAACCTCGACCTCCATCCCCTTCGACTTCGACGATTCAATCGCCCTTTGACTTCGACGAGATCTCTCTCACCTTCTCTCTCTCCCTCGCGATCACGATCGCAATCGCTATCGATCGCTTCTTCCTCTCTCTCTCTATCGCGTCTTTATCTTCTTTCATCTTCTTGATTCATATATATATATATATATAACTATTATTATTATATAATAATAATAACTGAAAGTATTGTTATTATAATAGTTATAAGGATGACATCAACTTAGTTATTATTATATAACTATTATATTATTATTATATGACTATTATATTATATAACAATTATTATACATATAATATATTTATAAGATAATAAATAATACATATTATAAGATAATAGATACTTATACATATTAATAAAATAAAAAAAAACACATGTATGTAAAATAAAATAAAAAAATTAATTGGAGCACATTATTTAAAAAATATAATAAACAAATAAAATAATTAATGTGTATTAAAATAAAAATATTTATAAAAAAATTAAAAAATCTACCGTGTCCCCTGTCGTGTCCGTGTCCCCATTTTTTAAAAATTGCCGTGTCCCGTGTCCGTGTCCGTGCTTCATAGGTTTTTGGGGCTCAAAAGGTGATTCTAAAGTATGTATGAACAAAATTAAAGATTTGACAATGTTTTTTTTTTTTGATAAATAAAGATCTAACAATGATTGAAAGGTGTTAAAATTTGAAGGATTGGCCCGACATGTCAAGTTAGCAACTGTCCGGTTTTGGGAGGAAGTATGGCTGACAGGGTGAGGGTAGTTCCACATCATTATGTTATTGATGGAATCTTCATAATTTTATTTCTGCATTCTCCTTATCAGGTAGTGATTTGGCAACAGGCTTAAGTATTATAGTTGGTCAAAATGGGTGTCTACATTCATATATTAAGCTTTGAATTATTAATATGTTTTCATAATTTGCGAGTTATGCTGTATCAGTAATCAGTCACTTGATTGTTGGATTTTGAAACTTAAGGGCCATGTTTGGATGTTTGGTTTGTATTTGTGAAACAATTTTGAAAAATAATTTTCTAAAAAGAGTCTACAAAATTTAAAATTTGTTTGGTGTTGTATGTTTTGAGAATAGATTTGGAGTTTTGGATGATTTAATTTTTTTTTTTTGGTAGTTGATAGATGGGTGTGAGAGAAAAAGTAATTGATTGATGTGTATGATGTGAGAGAAAGAGAGGGGAGAGAGAAAAAATGACTGGTTGATGTGTAGTAGAGAGAAGTAATTTTGAAATTTTTTTTCAAAAATTTTTAACCAAACAATTTTTTTTTGAGATTTTTTTTCAAAAATTGTATCTTTAGATACAAACCAAACAAGGCCAAGATGTTTTTCATATTTGTGTACTATTTAGATTCCTTGAGTGATTCTCAAATCTTATTAAGTCTAAGCCTAGAAGTACATGAGATACTTGTATCTTCCCTAAGGTCTTTTACGGTTGATTTTGTTTGGATTGTAGCTGCAAGTTGATGGTGGTTTGAATCAGAATCTCAACTCAAAGGCCTTGTCAGCACCAAATCTCAGTGCACTGGATTTTCCTGCACTTTCTGGGCATGATGGTCAAAATGGTTTGCCAAAATATGCTGGAGATGATATCCAACAAAGTGGTAGTCCTTACCGGTCTTCCGGCAAGGACAGTATGCTTTTATTCAAATCTAGCTCTTCAATCCCTACGAGAGGTGCTACTGATTTTGCTTCAGCTGTCAGGAAAATGTCATCTCAGGATTCTGGTATATGGAAGTATGAACGAAATGGTTCTGCTGATGCTAGTGTTGGCTCAAGTAGAAGTGCACATCTTTTGGCTAGCTCTTACAGCAGCGGGCAGGGGAGGAGCATCTATGGTGATAGATTACAAAGTCGGAGTTCATCCCGGACAGCTCCTGTTTGGCTAGAAACTGGAGAAGCAGTGGGTAATACTTCTGTGTCAACAAATTTACTCGCTTTATAAAACTTTGATTGTGGGACAAATTCTTCTGCATGTATATATACTTTTAACATTGTTGAGATGACAGCAAATATGTACTCTGAAATGCGGGAGGAAGCTCGTGACCATGCACGCTTACGTAATGCGTACTTTGAACAGGTATGTCCTACAAAACCTGGATTGATCAATGTAATCAGTTTTGGGAGTTGAGATTCACCACCCCTCACCGGCAAAACAACACCACACATGCAGTATATCATTAGCAGTGACAGGCACAATGTCCTCTAATCAGTCCATGGCATCACTTCAGTTTAGTTGAGATTTTTTTCTTGAACTATGCTTCCGTAGATTTTAGAATAATGATACGTCTTCTGTACTTCATTGGTCCACATTTGATTTACACGCAACATCACATTACATGGGCGTCTCAACTATAATTAAATTTGTATTTTGTATTGGCCATACCGGCTGTTGTTATCATTGGGGATGAGCTTTGTTCTTTTGGTTGTAGCAACTCCAATTATTTTTTCCACTATTTAAGAAGAAAATGATTACGGATATTGGATAGCATTGCTTGTTTATTAGATTGAGGGTTGGAATTATCAGTTCCCAAACAGAAGTTACCGATTTGTGCTTGTGTAGTTGAAAATGTGAATGCTTCTGGTTTTGATGTATTTCTCATTTTCTTGGATTGTTATGAGAAATCCAAGCAAACTATTTCCTTGATAATGTAAAGGGGGTTTAACAACTTTGCCATGTTTTCTAAAGGGGAAATGCAGTCACATGAAGTTTTCATGTTATAGTTTGAGGGAAAGTCTGTAAGGGATTTCGTTGCTTGGAGGGTTCTTTATTTTTGAGGGGAAGTCTTCAAGGGATTTTGTTGCTTGAAGGGTTCTTTATTTATTTTTTTGGGGGGGGGTTGTTGTGTGTGTGTGTGTTTTGAAGGAGTCCTCTTCGAATATAGAGGACTTATATATCACAAATAGCTCCCCAATCTTTGGAGATCAAAAAGAATGGATACCTTTAAATGCAGGCGAAATAGAAGCCCAAAACGATGCCAAGTAACACACAAGATTCCAAAACAATGACTTCATGTCATAGGACTTTTACTTTCCTTTCCTCAAAGATCATTGCATTCCTTTCCGACCAAATAGCTAAAAAAATCCAGAGTTCAACACAATATTATGGCACTTTTGTTTTCTTTTTACCTCCGAAGCTACAAAAATTAATTAAAATCATATGCACACGTGCTTGGTACCACCTAAAGGGTATCAACCAAACAAAAGAGTCGATGCCAAAAATCCAATGCCTCATGACAGTGCAAGAATAAGTGATCCAAAGATTCCTCACTCCTTTTACACGTGATGCACCATTGAGGACAAAGATAGCAATTAGGCCTCCTCTTTTGAAAGTTATCATTAGTCATGATTCGTCCATGAGCCAAAGACCGCATAAATATCTTCACTTTAAGAGGTATTGATGCTTTCCAAATTCTTTTGTGAAGAGAAAAAGAAGGAACGTTGGGCTTATCGATGATTTCATCGAAGGACTTGCATGAAAAGACACCAGAAAAGTGAATGAGCCAAACCCGCTTAGTCAACACATTTGGAGACAATGAAAAGCAATCAAGCAATGACAGCAAAGATGCCAACTCAAGAGTTTCCTGATCATTAAGATTTCTAATAAAATTGAGATTTCATGAAAACAATTTCAAACTAGAACAAGCTAAAGTAGCAATGGAAGCATTATGATAGCAAGCTACTTGATATAAATGTGGTAATGACACATCAAAAGAAGAATCACCCATCCAAACATTCTTCCAAAAATGGACATTTCCCTCATTAGCTACTTTCAAAGACCGAAATTTAGACAAAAGCAAACCCTATGGGGTTTGCCTGGTGGCAAGGTCTTTGGGGTGTGCTCCCTCTAAGGTCCAGGGATCGAAACTTCTTAAGTGCTAACAATTTCTTGGGGCATTTGACTGGGGGAAAACTCTTGAATTAACCATGGTGCATTTGCGAAAATCTCCTTGCCGAGGGCCTGTGCACCCTTGAGAATTAGTCGGGCTTTGATCCAGACACCCTAGTGCCAATCAAATAGTAAATAAATAAATTTTAGACAAAAGCTGAAGAATATGAGAGATAGATTTACATGGAAATTGATAATTACCCTTGCTAACCACAGGAGTGTTTATGTTAATAACTTGAATCTTGTACTTATCTTTTGTAATCGAATGCCATGATGACTCACTCAATGGGGAATCTCCATAACCACCTTCCAAGATGGGGCAGTTTTCCTAGCCACAATGTTGCCATTGGCTAAACTTCATTTCTCCTTGGAGAGAGAAACTATGTCCTAATTCACTAAATGATCTTTATTCCCTTTGTGCCAACCTTCCCACCCAAGGAAACATCCTACCAAAAAAGGACATTTTCTCCCTTTTTTTTGGGTCAACGAAAGGTAGACATTTTCTCCATTACCCACTTTTAAAGAAAGGAATCTAGACAAAAGCGGAAGAATATGAGAAATTTTCATGGAGATCGACAATTACCCTTACTAACCACAAGAGTATCTCTATCATTAACTTGCATCTCGTCCTTACTTTTTTATTAATGGAATGCTATAATGAATCAGTCAATGCGGTATCTCTAGAACCATTTTTCAAGGAGAGCAATTTTCCTAGCCACAATCATTTCTTGTTAGAGAGAGAAATTACCTCCCCATTCACTAAGCGGTATCTCTAGAACCATTTTTCAAGGAGAGCAATTTTCCTAGCCACAATCATTTCTTGTTAGAGAGAGAAATTACCTCCCCATTCACTAAGCGATCCTTCTTGCCCTTGTCCCGACCTTCACGAAGAAAATCCCTCATCATTTTTTCAATATTATTCACAATCACAATTGGAATCTTAAACAAAGACAAATAGTTAATGGGAATACTATTCAACATAGACAGCACAAAAGTATATTTATCCCTTTGGAAAACAATGCTTTCTTCCACCCCTCTTAACGTTTTCTGACACTGGAGCACAAAAAGAGACAACTCTAGGATTAGCTCCCAATGGAAGATCCAAATACTTGAAAGGAAAACTCTCGATAGGGCATCCTAAAATGCTTGTCGTACGCTACAATCTACTTTGCTTCAAGTTAATGCCCACTATGCTACTTCTGTTCAAATTAACTTTAAATTCAAAGACAAGTTCAAAAATCCTCAAGATTGATAATAGATTTACTCTCTTACTTTCCTTCCCAGAAGAAAAAAAGATAATATCATCCGCATACTATTAGTGAGACATACAAATCTTATCCCATTTGATAACAAACCCATCAACTAATTCAGTCTCCTGAGCCTTATCAATCAACTTCACCAATACACCTGCCACCAAGATAAAGAGAGAAGGAGATAATAGGTCACCTTATCTAAGTCCTTCAGATGCCCGGAAAGTATTCCCTACCTTTATGTTAACAATGACAGATATATTACAAATCGACAAGCACCTTGGGTTCACTAATCCAAAAAAAAAAGAAAACACATTGGGATCCATCTATCTCCAAATCCCTTTCTTTGCATTACAAATTCAAAAACTGACAATCAACATGTTCATATGCTTTCTCGAAATCCACTTTGAAAATGAGACCTTCCTTGTTCAACACTCTATTTTTTTCCATTAATTCATTCGCCACCAAAAGAACAACTAAAACCTACCAACCCTTCACAAACACACCCTTGTACCATAGATATAGTTTCCCCCAAGATAGGCCTTAGTCTTTTTGATAGCGCCTTCCCAAAATCTTGTACAAGGATGTAACCAAACGAATAGGTCTAAAGTCACTAAGCTGTTAGGCTGATAACAAGTTAATATGAATCCTATTACATCCATAGGATTGTTATCTGTTGGACTGACTGATAACTGTTGGAGACAAAATTATATTGTCAAAGATATCAGAAGATATGCAAGATATCAGAATATATGGAGATCCCATATTTGTGCTTATTATGATTTTTTGTATATTTGAATTACTTCAATTCCTTAATTGAAGGGATTTGATTGTATTTTTTACTCTATATATATGGTGTATCATGTAAACAAGAGTATTAAGTTGAGTGAATGAAAGATGTAGCCCGCAAGACTCTGTGTGTGTATGGATGTAGGCCAATATTAGTTAAACAACATTAAACCTTTGTTCTTTCTCTTCTCTTTTCCGTCTCTATTATTTCTCTATATTCAACCTTATTATTTCTCACTCCATATTTTTTGTTATCAAGGTGATTTTACCTTTTTCTTGTGTTGATCATTGATTTGCTGATGTGGTAAGCAAACTTTGTAGTTTTTTATTTGTTTTGGGGTTGCCAGTGTGTTGGTAGCATTATTCTGTGCTATGTTACATGGACTCGACACTTTGGGGCGAAGTACCCGTGTCGACGCGACACGACACGGGTGCGGGTGTGGGATCTGTGTCGGATTCGCGTGTTCTCTCTCGGACACGGCTCTTTACAGACAGCAAAAGAGATGAAAGAGGGAGAGAAAGAGAGAACCTGGTCACCTGTCGAAATGGCAAAGACATCGGTCGCTGCTTCGGCTGCTTCGACATGCTCGATGCTCGATCTCCATCTCCTGCACTGTCTTCTCTCTCGTCTCTCGATCTCCTTCTCTGTCTTCTCTCTCGTCTCTTGTCTCTCGATCTGTCGATCTCTCTTCCTCTCCTCTCGTCGCTCGATCTCGATCTCCCTTCTCTCTCTCTCGGTCGCCGACTTCTTTCTTCTCTTCTCTGTTCTCTCGATCTCCCTCTATTAGTATATAATATTAGTAGATAATATAATAATATAATATATTAGTAGATAATAATATAATAATAATAATATATTTATTAGTATATAATATAAATCTCATAATATAATAATATAATATATAATATTATTATTATTTTTTTTATTCAAATATAATATTATTCATCCATTATTCATATTACATTTATATTAACATATAGTATAAATTACATTAATATAATAATATATAATATCATTCATCCAAAAAAATTATATAATACAATATATCATAAATAATATAATTTTTATGTCTAAAATAAAAATAACTTATTTTATCATATATAATATAATTTATTTTATATCTAAAATAATTTTTATTTGTTATTTATATAATATAACTCACCTTCATATAATAAATATATTTTTTTTAAAACAAACTATTTAACGTATCCCCGTACCCGTATCTAAATTTGGATACATATCCACGTATCCTTAATTTTTAATTTTGAAGTGTCCGACCCTTAGATAAACACCCGCACCCGATACCCGTATCCGAGTCCGTGTAACATAGATTCTGTGACACACAGAGTTTTCTGGCTGCTACTTTATCCTTTAAAGGTCTTTGTGTTGATGTGGTAAGCACATATTTGGTTCTTTTTTGTTTTGGGTCACTGATTTGTTCGGTAGCATTCGTTGTGATACGCTGTTCTTTCGGCCTTGTTGCTGCCTCTCTCTCGGTTGGTTTCTCTTTCTGTTATCATGACTGATTCTATGAACATTTATCTGTTGCAAGATGTTGATTCCTTACCTATGTTATCTGAAATTGTTATTGGAGTTACTACAATTGTTGTCGATTTTCAACCACTTAATTGTAATTGTTTGTGATGATCATCATATTTTCGAGTTCAAGTTGGGACACTTCACTTAAACCGTTCCATGTTCCAACTTGAGGGGGGAGTGTTGGTGACAAAATTATATTGTCAAAAATATCAGAAGATATGGAAGATGTCATAATATATGGAGATCTCATATTTGTGCTTATGATTTTTGGTATCTTTGAATTATTTCAATTCCTTAATTGAAGAGATTTGATTGTGTCTCCCACTCTATATATATGGTGTATCATATAAACAAGAGTATTAAGTTGAGTGAATGAAAGATGTAGTCCATAGGGCTTTGTGTGTGTTGATGTAGGTCTATTGGTTGAACCACGTTAAACTTTTGTTCTTTGTTTTCTCTTTTCTGTCTCTATTATTTTTCCATATTCAACCTTATTGCCTTGTTACAAAATTGAACTTGGTATCAGAGCTTGGTTGGGCCTGTAATTGGCGTGCCGTTTATCTGGTTGTTGTATGTTGTGGTCCAGGAGGGTGTATTGGAATGTGTCCCACATTGGCTGGAGTTGCCCCATCTGTGCTTGTTGTAAGGCTCTAGTTTCCAGCCCACACTTCTTAAAACTCAGATATCAAGAAGAGGGAAATTAGAGCCTTATAACCAGCACAAATAGGGCAACTCTAGGCAATGTGAGACACATTCCAACAATAACAAGATGGTCAATTTGAGAAATGAACTGTTGTTGAACATTCCAAGATCCATTGCTAGCACCCTATTTACCAGCCATTGAGCTGTAAATATTTTCGACTATAGTGCAGACTTCAATTTTGATCGGTCATGTAATATTTTTTCCCCAGTAAAACTGCTTTTAGTTTCTAGTTCTACCACATGTTTTCTTTAACCCCTTCTTTTGGTATAATAAAAACAGGCACGACAGGCTTATCTAATTGGTAACAAGGCTTTAGCAAAGGAACTGAGTGTGAAAGGGCAGCTACACAACATGCGCATGAAGGCAGCTCATGGAAAAGCTCAAGAATCTATTTATCGTCAGAGGTTTGTTGTCCATGCCTGCTCTGAGAGCATTCGTCTGTCTTGGAATAGGATTAGAAGTGGGCCTATTAATTCTAATCTACACCTTACCTTGAAATTGTCTTTTACAAAAATAAATAAAAAGGGAAAGTAAGTTGTCTGTTGACATGTATGCTTTTCATCGAACTTTTGCAATCATAGGTCAATTGGGTCATGCTAACATTTTAAAGAACTCTATCCATGTCTAAAAGAGGCACGCTTGTGTATTTAATGAAACGACCTGTTATGGAAGCACAAATACTTCTCAAAAGGTAAGGTGGCATGTCTGTGTCGGAGACTAATACTCATCACTTCCTGACATGCCGCCACAGCTCACCATGCTACATCAACCACCGATGCTGCCATTATATCAGCTGCCACCACACCACACCACACCACACCACCTTACAATAAAAGTGGTTGATGTAGAGCTTTTGCACCCATTGATTTCATTCATTAAATGGAGAGGATCTGTACCCATGCAAAACTAAGTGATGCTGGGAGTACTATGATTTAAGACCATTTTTTTAATTTGTCTAAGAAAGTTTCAAGTTTATTTTGGGTGTTTTTTTATTGGTTGGCAGGAATCCAGTTAGTCCTGAGATGCAGGGTAATGGGAGGGGACAGGAGAGGATAATAGACTTGCATGGGCTGCATGTGAGTGAAGCCATTCATGTCCTTAAGCGTGAGCTGTCACAGTTGAGGAGCACAGCTAGGACAGCGGAGCAGAGGCTGCACGTTTATATATGTGTCGGAACAGGCCACCACACTAGGGGTTCTCGCACTCCTGCGAGACTTCCAGTTGCCATCCAGCGCTATCTGCTTGAGCAGGAGGGCCTTGACTACTCTGAACTACAGCCAGGGCTGCTTCAGGTTATGATATATTGAGAGTCAGGGACGTGTAGGAGGAGGTTTTTGACACACAGCAGCCATAACCCAAGAAATCAGTTATCAAACATTCTTGTATCTTGTATCTTGTATATGGGGAGTAGTCCGGTTCTGCAAGAGGAAAAAAGGAAAAAAGAAAAGACAATTTCTAAAGGGAAAAAAGAAAGTCAGAAATGTGTCATTAAGGTTTAATCAGTCGATAGTGGAATTACATTTGGGAGCAATTGGGGATCTCCATCGGCCGGTCTGTGGGCACTCTTTTGTAACTTTGTATCTTTATTCTTTTTTTTTTTTTTTTTTTTTTTTTTGCCAATTTCTTTTAAATTTCAGTTGTAACTGTTAGATTTGATTTACATGATAGTTCAATGTCTCATGCATTTACAGTCTCCATGAAGGGCTCTGATGATATTTGAAATTGTCATTAAGATTTGTAGTTGCAGGAGCGGGATCCTAAATGATTGAGAGATGCAGCAGGAGGACCCTCCCTTAATATTTAAACTGTAATAATAATAGTAGTGTCCACTCCACTTGGTAGTATCTGGGCCAATTGTTGATTGTTTGGTGTCAGTTTAAACCGAGTCTTCTTAGATATGATGCAACTAGTGACGCTGGAAAAATGAAGGGGAAAAAAAACACAAATCGCTGATTCAGACCTGATATGCATATTATATTATGCAATCTTTTAATAGACAGACACCATGTCCTACTACTACGAGTTCTTCCTACTACAATGTTTTAACGGTCTTTTTTAACCCTACAAGCATATTAGCTTCGCAATTGAATTTCCTGTTTAACCTCTGTTATCAGTTCATGGAGAAGTTCATTTGTTATGTGACTCAGAGATCTTAACTATCAAATGTTTGGTATGTTGTACGTTTTTAATTGGCAGGTTTACATTATAAACCTGTGCATGTGGCAGCATAACAATGAGATACATTTTCAATAAGCATTCAATCAGTCAAGCCTCACCAAGTTTTAACATTAAAAGCTAATTTTTTGTTTTAAGTTTCAAATTAGATGTGTATGCATTACCAAATGTGCTTAATTGTCAAACCGTCCAGAGTGTAGATCACATCAAATAGGGTTTAGATCACATTCGATCAGAACCAGAGCTGAAAGAAAATGGTAGAACCATCTGACAGACAAGGTTGATATCCTAAGTTTATGACCATTTGTCAGATTATTTACAATAATAAAATCTCACAAGGTTTTGCATTTGTTCAGTGTCAGGGAACACCAAGATGTGGATGCAGATGTGATGAAGTATGAAGAAAGGGGACTTGTAACGTTCATGAGGAGACAATTTGCAATTTTGTTAAATTGTAATAACGCATGTAAAGCTTTGAGTGAAGGTCCAACACGACTAGCAAAGTTCAGGCAGGGAGTGTCATCCAATTGCTTGATGTCTGTCTTATAGGTCGCCACCAATTCTCATCAGGACCAACAAGGCATCGATCGAACAGGAGTAAGATAATCTCTCATGCTCTAATCAACAACTCATAGACATTACTATTGTTATCCCCATTAACACGCTTCAACATTTCAAAGCTTTTACAACTCCCTAAGAAATCAATGTGCTTGAATGCCACATAACCTTGCTCTGCAGTTTCTTTGCTAGAGTACACTGATCGGAGCCGATCAGCATGTCTTGAGTCAGTGTGAATTGCCACCTCTATTTCATAAGCTGACATGTTCTCCTACAAAAAGAGCATAAAGATAAAAATGACTCAGGTAAGAACAATAGATGTAACTATGCAAGGCTTGCATCTCTAATCACCTTCTCAAACCAATGCACTTTTTATAATGCTGGAAATAAGCTATAATTACAAGTTACATAATATTGCTCCAAAGGAACACAACTACACTTGGTTTTACAAAATTTATTCTTGAAAGTAGGAAACGTAATTCCAACAGCAGTCATTACCATACCATTGTCAATATTACAAATTTACAATAGTAACTACTTCAGTGACTCGCCAAAATAAATAAATTAATTAATTAATTATGAGCAATGGCATTTTAAAGCAACAAAACACTCGAGAAGCATTGACAGTTAATACATTTCAAAATTCAATTATACCATAATCTTAAATTAACTATCAATGCATTTTATCAATATCAAATGTTACAAGTGGAACAGTTGCTACAATTAAAAGCACTATTAACAACAAAGATAATCAATGGACCAACCAACACACCACTCATGATCAAGAAAATGACATCAGATACCCCATCTCCTGATAAACAAGTAAACATCACTTCCCTTTTTAAGTAAAGGAAATGAAAAAGAAAATGAACATGGATCATAACCCCTCAATTACAAGTCCAAATTAATGAATAGAGTCTGGGGAGGAAACAACTCCACATACCTGATAAAATGCATATATATGATCCAACACTTGCAGACATGTAAAGCCTGTATTACTGAAAAAAGTCCTTGAACAAGGGCCCATCTCAGCAAACCGGTCAACTGGAAACAGTATGGTAAGAAAGTGGTTCTTGAATATCAACTCGGTTTTCTCGCTGCAAACAAAACCCAAATTTACAAAGCAAAGCAATTAGAGAACAAGCAAAAAAGTGCATAGGCGATTCAAAATTCTATACATGTACTAGATGAAATAGCAATATCCAAACTTTACAAGAGAAGGTGGTTTTTGCAACATAATTCCTACACTACTGTTAGACTTTTCTATGATTTAAAGCAGTAGAGAAGTTACAACAGCAAGTTGCATAGTATCCGTTAAAAAGGAACACATGGAACAGAGGGTATGCATCCAGCATTCCACGTCTACCACAAAGAAGAAGAAAATCTGAACTAAAATGGAGAGAGTTCAACAACCTTTCAGTAAGTGGCCGAGAGAAGTTTACAAATGAAGATTCTGATTCTTTCCCATCCCCTTTTGCATCAAAATATACAGATGTGTGGTGTTCGCTGGCATCCTCGACAGTGAATGAATCCGTGTACATAGAAGCAGTTGAAGTTGGCTCAGATATTGACCAGCAGATTGAATCCAGAAGGCTGCTTGGGGTTATTGGACGTATTGAGGTTTGACATGTCTGTAATTACATCAAGGGCAAACAAAAGCCAAGTTCACATCAAAACTAATATTCAATCCATCCTTGATAGTAAGCAAGAACACAATAATTTAACATTGCAACACACATAATTATAGTCTCCCACAATTTGAGCTATACACATGGCAGGCAGGCAGCAGGGAACCGCCCTGCTATTCCTTTTTAACCGTCAAAAGGCAGTGTACTAGACAGCTAAGGTCATCTGATTAAGTTAAACATGCCTTAGAAATGGCCAATTTGTACGCACTGCCTCCCGTGCCTGTGAGCCAAGAACAACCAATCATAGCATGCATAGCCCTTGTGCAGGTGCAGCAATTCTCTTCTTAAGAGGAGTTCAACCATAGACTTCATAGTTCATTCAGTAATTCCAGAAGTCTACAAGAGATTAATGTACAATTATAACTAATTTGAATGGTTAAATTTTAATATTTCATCATAGAAGACTATTGTGAGTCACCATCATGGTAGGTAGGGCTGATCAAAAGAAACAATGGGCCTCAGACACAATCAAGCTATTCAACTTAAAAACTATGACCTAATAAAAAGCAAACAGAAAACTTAAAATCATTAAATCCCCAACCCAGGTTAATAAATATTAGTAACTGCTTACCTGCATACGGTGACAACGACGCTTTCTAACCCCATTTTTGGCCAGATTCACAATCTTTTGTCTTTCTTCATGGCTTGCATTACTCCTGGAAATTGGAGCATCTTGAGGAAAATCGTCCCCATTAATTTCCTGAAATTGTTCAAAGAGAAAGGTCAAGACATGAGCAAATGACAAAGTAGCATTCGGATAACCAAAATGACGCTATTTTTTCAAGGAGTGCTGTCTTTCATCTCACAGTAGAATATGAATACAAAAGAAATATGTTGTGATCTTCAGAAGGATAAGAGCTGAATAAATGTTTATAGATAATAATCTATATTTTTTTGGGTAAGTAAGAGCTTATTTAACAAAAGAAAGAAATATACAGCAAAGCTCAAGACACAAGGACACACACTGACATGGCTAAAAGGCTCAGTACCTCACAAACAAGGCAACTCAAAATTGACCTTGCTTGGAAACTAATTGATGTAGGATGATTAGGGCAGGGCTTTTGGGGCTAATTTTAATTCGATTTTATGGCTGAAAGTGGGTAAGAGTTTAAGCATGAAAAGATGGGATTTTGGAACTGTTTAGGGGCTGTGAACAGTGTTTTTGGGCTGTTAAAAGTGCAAAAAATAAAAGAGGGAAAGAAGAAGATAAATCTGATGTAGAGTATAAGAAGCTCAAGGAATGCTAAATTTAAAGAAGCAATAATATTTGGACATTGGCATGATTTTATAGAGAAACTGATAGAAATCTTCTATAATCATGTTTGTAGTATTATTAGGGTCTTATTTTATAATTATATGTATGTTCCTAAGATTTTAAGCTTAGGGTTTTTTTTTTGTAATTTGTAGAATTTCTAAATATGGGTTTTGTGGGTCACCCATGGGTTGTCTTATGGGTCGAGTTATTTTAATTAGTTTTTATTTATGTTTCTTATTTGGTTTAAAATTGGTTTTAGAGGTCAAAGATATTTTAGTAATTTCTTTTTTTTATTATAGTTGGTTTAGGAAGTCTCTAAAGTCTATATAAAGTTATGTAATGATTTTAATTCAAGAGAGTTGATATTTTAGAGAATTTTAGAGTTTTAAAAGCTTCTTTATAGATTGTGTGATGCAATCAAACCCTAGGTATTATGCCTAAGGAATTTTATGAGTGATTCCTAGATTTATCTTCTTCTTCTTTCCCTCTTTTATTTTCTGCACTTTTAACAGCCCAAAAAACACTGTTCACGGATATTGTTCACAGCCCCTAAACTGTGCCAAAATCCCATCTTTTCATGCTCAAACTCTTACCCATTATTTACCCTAAACAAACACTACTTGTCCCCTATACTTTTATTGCAATTTCAGCCATAAAATCTAATTAAATCAGTCACAAAAGCCCACTGTTGTGACTGTCCCTACTTGTCCTACATCAGTTTGGTATCAAAGCTCAAGGTTTCACCATGATGTTTTCAAGATGATAAAGCGCTTCTTACATGAAATATTCATCTAAGGGATCTTCAAGGTGATTTTCTTGATCAACTGTGTGCACTTGAGCAAGGTGATATGCGTGTGGTTGATTATACAAGAAAATTCAAGGAATTATTTATCAAATCTGTAGTAGAAAATGAACGGATGATTATTGCTCGTTTCAAAAGTGGGTTGAGATATGGAATTAAAGAAGAGATGTCTCATGCTTATTTGGAAGATTTCGAAGATGCTATTGAAACGGCTATGCAATTTGAGTTTTTTGTTTTGGAGTTCTTGTTGGCTGGTCTTGTGGATTCTTATACTCCAACACTTCAGAACTAGAGGTCAAGTTTTTTCCAACCAAGGGAGAATGATGCAAAATATAAGAAGCTCAAGGAATGCTAAATTTAAAGAAGTGATAATATTTGGACATTAACTCCGCCGGAGTTACTTAACAACTCCGCTGGTCCCAAGCTCGGTTAAAGGAGGAGGGTTGTGTGTTAGGTAGCCGACAACCAACACGTAAAAAAGCCGCTCGGATCCTTTATGGCATGAAGCCTAATACTCTGAATCGATCAAATGCTAGGTTGTTCCTCTTAAGTGACGCATTGCGCCGGCCTCTGGATGTTTCGAAAAGTGAGCAAGGGATGCCGCATCGACGCCTAGGTGCGGTGAAAAATGGATAAAAGTTTTTGCGTTTTTCTAGACAAGCGCAGATAAAAAAGCTAGTCCAAGATTATAGGTTTAGGGTAACCACATGGAATATAGAGACTTTAACTAGTAAGACTTTAGAATTGATAGATGTCATGATTAGGAGGAGAGTTAGTATAGTTTGTGTACAAGAAACTAAGTTAATGGGTGAGAAAGCTCGGAAAATAGAGGAAACTGATTTTAAGCTATATTATAGTGGCAAGGATAGACACAGGAATGGGGTAGGAATAATAGTTGTCAAGGGTCTTGTAGAAAATGTAGTTGTAGTCATTAGGAAAGGTGATAAGATTATGTTAGTTAAACTAGTTATTGGAGAGAATATAGTGAACGTTATTAGTGCATACGCCCCCCAAGTAGAATTAGATGATCAGACTAATAAAGTTTTTTGCAACCAAATGGATGAGGTATTACAGGAGATATCCGTAGGAGAGAACCTAGTTATAGGTGGTGATTTCAATGGCCATGTAGGAGTAGATGAACTAGGTTATGAGAGGGCGCATGCTGGGTATAATTTTGGTGATAGAAATGAGGCTGGAGAGAGTATTTTAGATTTTGCATTTGCTTCTCACCTACTAGTGGCCAATACTATGTATAAGAAAAGAGAAGAACATTTGATAACCTTCAAGAGTGGGTCAATTAGGAGCCAAATAGATTACTTTCTAGTAAGAAAAGGGGACCGTCTAAAATGCAGCGACTGTAAGGTGATTCCTGGAGAGAGCTTGACGTCTCAGTATAGAATTTTGGTATTAGATTTATGCTTTAAAGGGCAATACCAAGCTCGGAAATATAGTGGGTGTCGCAGGACTAGATAGTGGGACCTAAAAGGGGATAAACTAGACACATTTAAGAATAAAATGGATAAAAAAGGTACTTGGAACATGGAAGATGATGTTAACACTATGTGGAACGCGATGGCTAATTGTATGAGGAGAATCTCAAGGGAAATTCTTGAAGAGTCGAAAGGAAAGGGACCCAACTTTAGGAAAACTTAGTGGTGGAGGGAGGAAGTCCAAGCGGTAATAAAGACAAAAATAGAGAGCTTTAAAAAGTGACAGAATGACAGAATTGAGGAAAACTTTAAGCGCTACAGATTGACCAATAAGGAGGTCAAAAAAGTAGTAAGAGAGGCTAAGTTGAAAGCCTATGATGACCTATACACTAGACTAGATAGTACGGAAGGAGAGAAGAAGATATACAAATTTGCTAAAGATAGAAGAGAGGAAAATAAAAGATTTTAATTAGGTTAAGTGCATCAAGGGTAAGGACTCTAAGGTGTTGGTGAACGATGAAGAGATAAAAGAGAGGTGAAAGAACTAGTTTGAGAAGTTGTTAAATGAGGAACTTGAGATAGGTCAAAAGGGGAGGAAGTAGGCAGTAATAAGGAAAACCAGGACTATAAGTTTTATCGTAAGATTAGGGATTTTGAAGTAGAGTTTGCACTTAAGAAGATGAAATTGAATAAGGTTTTAGGACCCGATGATATACCTATTGAAGTATGGAAATATTTGGGTAAGAAAATGGTTGTTTGGTTTGTTAGGTTATTTAGGAAAATTTTGTTGACTGAGAAAATGCCAGAGGAGTGGAAGAAGAATATTTTAGTGCCAATATATAAGAATAAAGGAGATGTTCAGAATTGCAACTACTATAGAGGTATCAAGTTAATGTGTCACAATGAAAGTGTGTGAGAGAGTGATGGAACGTCGATTGCGAGATATAACAGAAGTATTAGAGAATCAATTTGGGTTTATGCCTCGTAGGTCAACAATGGAAGAGATTTATCTTTTGAGGAGAGTAATAGAAAAGTATAGAAAAAAGAAAAGAGACATTCATATAGTTTTTATCGATCTTGAGAAAGTATATGATAGAGCGCCTCGGGATATAATCTGGTGGGTGTTAGAGAAAAAAAGGGTGACAAAAGGTTATATTGATGTGATTAGGGATATGTATGAAGGTGTGGTGACCACTACTAGATCGCCTGCTGGAGAGACGAGTGAATTTCCAATTACTGTAGGGTTACACCAAGGATTGACCTTAAGTCCTTATTTTTTCGCTTTAGTTATGGATGAGTTGATGCGCAATATTCAGGATGATGTGCCATTGTGTATGCTTTTGTAAATGATATCGTGTTAATGGATGAGACTAAAGAAGGAGTTAACACTAAGTTGGAGATTTGGAAAAAAACACTTAAATCTAAAGAATTTAAGATAAAACTAAGATAGAGTATATGGAGTGTAATTTTTGTAAAAGTCACAATGGAAACAGAGGAGAGGTGAAGATTGAGAACCAAGAACTACCTAAGAGTGAACATTTTCGTTATTTAAGATTGATTATCTCAATGACTAGGGAGATTGGAGCGGATATGGTCCACAGAATTAAGGCGGGATGGCTTAAGTGAAGGAATAAGTCTAGAGTACTGTGTGATAAACGAGTACCCATTAGAATAAAAGGAAAGTTCTATTGGACGGCTATTAGACCAGCGATGTTATATGAGAAAGAATGTTGGGAAACTAAGAAACAACATATAGATAAGATGAGTATTGCTGAGATGAGGATGCTAAGGTAGATGTGTAGTAAGACTAGAAAAGACAGAGTTAAGAATGAGTATATTCGAGAATGGGTAGAAGTAGTACCAACAGAAGATAAGTTGAGAGAGAATAGATTAAGATGGTTTGGTCATATACAACGGAGACCAACAGAGGCGGTAGTGAAGAGATGCGATACAGTGACGGTAGATGGTAGTGTTAGGAGAAATGATAGACCTAGATTGACATGAACTAGTGTAGTAAATAGAGATATGAATCTCCTTAATTTGACTAACGAAATGGAATTGGATAGAGTCGAGTGGAGAAGAAAGATTTATGTAGCCGACCCCATTTGATGGGATTGAAGGCTTAGTTTGGTTTAGATAATATTTGGACATTGGCATGATTTTATAAAGAAACTGAAAAAAAATCTTCTATAATCATGTTTCTAATATTATTAGTCTTATTTTATAATTATAATTATGTTTTTAAGATTTTAAGCTTAGGGGTATTTTGGTAATTTGCAAAATTTTTGAATATGGGTTTTGTGGGTCGCACATAGGTAGTCTTATGGGTCAAATTATTTTTATTAGTTTTTATTCATGTTTCTTATTTGGTTTTAAATTGATTTTAGAAGTCAAATATATTTTAGCAGTTTCTTTTTTTGGTTATAGTTGATTTAGGAAGTCTCTAAAGACTATATAAAGTTATGTAATACTTCTAATTCAAGAGAGTTGATATTTTAGAGAATTTTAGAGCTTTAAAAGCTTCTTTATAGATCGTGTGATGTAATCAATCCCTAGGTGTGATGCCTAGGAATTCTAGGAGTGATTCGTAGATTTATCTTCTTCTCCTCCTTTCCCTCTTTTATTTTCTATACTTTTAACAGCCCAAAAAACACTGTTCAAGGGTACTGTTCACAGCCCCTAAACAGTGTCAAAATCCCATCATTTCATGCTTAAACTCTTATCCATTATTTACCCTAAATAAACACTATACTTTTATTGCAACTGAGCTCATTGCACGAGGAAAACACTAAACAAACACTACTTGTCCACCAGGAAAACACCTAAAGTATTTGAAGGTAAGGCTTTTGTCCCACTCTTCCTTCTTCAGAGCTAGCATTCTCAATTGCTTTGCCTTTCCTCTTCTTCACCTCTTCTTAATCCTATTGGTCAACCTATTGGACGTCTCATCTTCCAATGTATGATTTCATCTATCCTTGTGCAATGAGATCAGTTCCATCCTAAACTTCAGTTTGCCAATTAGTTTGGAACCGACCCGGTCTGACCCGTGAACAACCCTAAAATTTTTCAATACAAAATCTTCCAAAATCACATGGAAATTATAAATTTAAAACTTCTTTACAAAACTTTGAGGGTGTGCTTGGTTTGGTTTTAAGAGATAAATTTTCAAAAAAATTTTTGGGGAGAGTTTAGAAATTTTTTTGGTTTGTTTGGTTGTATATTTTGGAAATAGTTTTAAAGTATGGGAGTTTGGGATGATTTGATATTTTGTTGTAGTTGATGTGTGTGAGAGAAAAAAGTGATTGAGAAGGAGAGAGAAGAGAGAAAAAATGATTGATTGATGTGTAGGAGAGAGTGATTTTGGAATTTTTTTCTTCAAAATCACTAAACCAAACAAAATTTTGAAATTTTTTTTCTAAAATTACTCCCTCAAAAGCAAACCAAACAAGGCCTAAATTTTGTCTTGCAAAAGCAAAATTCCTACCAATTCTTTCCTTTATTCTAACTTTCTTCCTTCTTTCTTTCAAATCTATTTTCAACATAAATTTTACTACTTATGAGTGTTGTAGTATGAAATATGAGTAAAAACCTTACCATTAAACCAATAGAAGTGGTCTCTAAATCAAGAATTCAAGCCCCTTTCTTTCTCTCTTTCTTTATTCTTCCTCTCTTCTCTTCTCCTCTCTTCTCGATTTTGCTCCAACTGAATCTTCTCTTTTCTAAACTTATTTTTCTCTTCTATAAAAATAGAGAGACACATTTTGTTCTCACCTAAGAAATCCTATCCCTCCAAAGTAGGAAGTGTCCTACACCTAGGGAGGAGTGTTTGTGTTTCATGTCTTTTCTTAATCCTTCCGTTTGTTTGAATTAATTAAGTTTGGTTCTAAATAATCAAGGTCAAGTCTCTGATCTCAAATAGCATAATTAATCTCGTTTATGTCTTAATCAATCTTACTTAATTATCAGTAATCCTGATTAAATTTTTACACAATTCATGAAATTATCCATAGTACATTAGTTCAAAGCTATTAAGCACCTTTATTAGGACTTTAGCACACATTTTTTAACACTAAGTTCAAAAGATGACTATCCCCCATCTCCTGATACACAGTAAAGAAGTTCACATATTCAAGTCTTCAAAACTATAACATTTCTAATCCTCAATCTAGGCATTTCATATTACAAGACTATCAATGCAATGCAAAGAAATCAAACATGGATGAATATATGCTCATGTCATGCAAGAATGTCTCGGGTGTTACACTTGGCTCTCTGTGTAGTCTTTGGTTCTCTCTTGACGCAATTCGACCCAATTGCTTTTGTATTTAGTCATGTCTTCTGCCTCAACTAATGCTCCTTTGGAAATTAATTTCTCATGGTTTGGCTTGGTTTAGCTCCTTTATTCACTTCAATGTGGGTAATGGGAGAAATATTTGTTTTAAGGAAGATATTTGGATATGGGAGGTTTCTTTTGCACCATTATTTTCCTTGATCGTATCGTTTATCTTGATCTCATAATGTCTACTGCATCCACGATTTCTTTTTATTCCATTCTGATTGCTTGGAATTTCTAAATTTTCAGAAATCTTAATTATATGAGGCCAATGGCCTTGCTTCGTTGTTATTGACTCTTGAGGGCATCTCTTTGAGATTTGATGCAACTGACAAACGTTCATGGTCCATTTATTCATTTGGCATATTCTCTTGTAAATCCTTTTTTCACAAGCTTAGATGATTCAAAGATTTTTTTATGAACCTTGGTTCATGAAAGACTCAACACTAATGACATGTTTTAATAAAGGGACCTAATTGTTTATACTTTCTCAATGGTGCATTGTGTGTAGAAGGCATGAGGAGAGTTGTGATAATTTGATTTTGCGTTGTCGTTTAGCTTTGTCTTTGTGGTGGAATTAATGCAATTAACCAAATTGGGTTTGGATTCTACCTTCCTCTTGAGTTCAAATGTTGGAAATTGATTTTAGAGGGTTTAGCCTTAACAACAAAGCCTAATAGCTTTGGAATTGTGTGGTTTGGGTAATTTGGTTGGAAAGGAATTTTTTTGGAAAAAAAATCTAAAAATTTAGGGTTCGTTTGGTTTGATTTTCTGAAAAAATTTTGGGAAATTTTCTCTACAAGTAAGTTTTCAAAAGTAATCAAACCAAACAAATTTTCCCAAAAAAATTTCCCAAAACACACAAACCAAACAAGTTTTCCAAACAAATCTCTCTCTCACACATATCAAATCAATCACTTTTTTCAAAACTCTCTCTCAAAATCATTTTCCAAAACATCTTTTGAAAAAAACCAAACCAAACATGTTTTCGTACTTTTTATCTCTAAAACACATCTCTCAAACACAAACCAAACATACCCTTAGTGATTTGAGATCTATTTGTGATTACTGATTTGTAGTTTTTGTATTTTATGTTTCTTTTTGAAGGACTTGTCCTCGTTTGTACCCCTTTTGTACTTATTTTAATCTATTTTAATAATATCGTTTCTTTGTAGCTAACAAAAGAAAATATAACTTGCATTGGACTTTAGTGATTTACTTCAATTAATTTGTAATTTTGACTAAAACAAGTTGTTAATTAAGGCTAAAACATTTCGACCTTCACAGAAAAATCAACAAATTAAAATAATTGATGGTAAAAAGGTGAAGGAAATACTTTATCAAATTAAGATAGAGCAAAGAATTGAGAAACAATGACCACTAAGACGAAGTATAGTAAACAATTTAGATTGTCCTATTCACCCTCCTCTAGGATAATTTCACAAGGACACTATCAGATTCACCGTGATGCATTTGACCTATTCAACTCCCCTCTCTCCATGGAACCCTGATACTCTTGCAACAACCGTAAGTCTAGCGCAGGGCTTAAGATCCCCCTTGAAGTTGGCACTGAATCCATGAAGCATTCATGCACTACCTTGTGTCCAACGTGCAAGAACTCTAAAGCTTAAAGTTAGTCAAAATACTTGCCTCCTTGGAACTTGTGCCTCTGCATAGAGACCCTATCCTCAGCAACTTTAGGCTCCACTTACAGTTGACATTTTCCCACTAGTGGAATGTTAGGCTAGACAAAGAAGGCCACTTGTCCCTGTACAAACTCAAGAGCATGCCCTCAACATCTCCCACCGGTTGATCTCTACAAACCTAGTACACCTATATATTGTAGTTCTCAGCATTCAACTAGAAACGACATATGGTTTTATTTCATGCTTTGAGTTACGTTGGCAAACTTTAAACAATAAAACTTCTCTTCCATTTTATTTTTCAAAATATACAGAGTGCATGACAATATTAGAACTTTGGAAGCATTAGACATGGTTTCTTGTGGCTCAAAGAAAAAGAAACCAAAAATATTGATGCCTTGTTTTCTGACATAGTAACAAACTAATTCAACCACAAATCAAACACAACCTCCCTGGATTTAGAAGAATGCATCCTCACAATCGCAAGTGAATCAAAACACATAGCATCTATATATAATAAAGAAAAAGAAAAAAAAGGGAAAATAGTAAGGAAGAATAGAGGATACCTCTCCATAAATTCCATTTTGGGCATTGTCAAGCATTATCCCAACCTGCCGAGCCATATCAGCAGACATGTGAACAAGCCTCTGCATACGTTTTTCTTTTGCAGTTTTCAGAACCCACAGTGGCTGAGGGGGACATCATATATCATTTAAAAAGTGTTTGACAACCAAAAAAAACATAGAAATATCAGCCAAATTTCATAATGTGGGATAAGTGATAACAGTACCAGTCCAAACATCAAAATTATCTTTAATGTGTCCAAATCCGTCTGTTCTCCAAAATTCAAATACACAATACTCATTCATAAGAAAATGCAAATGCAGAAGAATAGCACTTACTGTAACAAGATTACTAGAGTGGCCAATATATTTTTGTACAGAAGCCCCTTCACACACTACATGGCTTGCGTTGCAACCAACAAACCATTTATTTAAAAATGTAGCACCTTCTGCAGCAGCAACCTTGACAACCTACCACAACACATCCACATCTCAGGCACGTGCAAAAGGCAACAATATTGTCCTAATTCATCTTAAATCAGGAGGCTTTAGTCTGAATTAATAAAAAAAAGGATACTTTGTTCCACAGCTCGCACACCAACAATGTACACAGCAAATTCTACTTCAAGTTTCCAGAGGAATTCGCATAAAAGTGGAACACTTACATAGCTTTCAACAACAGGAAAGCAGCATATTTTGCATCAAAAGAATTGGAACAAATCTGAAACAGCAACTGATATTTTACTCAATAAATATTTCTTTGTGGTTACAAATGTAGAATAGCTGTGATATTTATACACCTCAGAGTATATAGCCACAATAGAGATGGATACAAGAAAGTAAAGATAAATACAAACGGAAGGATAAGATGATTATCATGGACATGGATAAGCTACAATTTGAATTTCAACTCTTATCTCAACAGCCCCCTCAAGCTGAACATTCCAATCGGCAAATTTGCAGTTTGTCACGGAAAAATTGGAATGACTGAGAGGGTAAGACTTCGGTGAAAATGTCCGCAACCTGATGTTTGGTGGAGATAAACTGAATTTGGAGAACTTTGCAGGCAACTTTTTCCCTTACAAAATGAAAGTCAATTTCAACGTGTTTAGTGCGAGCATGGAAGATCAAGTTGGCAGCAAGATAGGTAGCACCGAGATTATCACACCACAAAATTGGTGGAGCAAATAAGGGAACGCCAAGTTCAGTCAATAACGATTGAAGTCACGAGATTTTAGCGAATGTATTGGCCAAGGCTTTGTACTCAGATTCAGTGGAGGAGCGAGCCACGGTTCGCTGTTTATGAGAGGCCCAAGAAATCAAATTAGAACCAAGGAAAACAGCGTAACCACCTGTGGATTTGCAGTCATCAACACAACCAGCCCAGTTGGCATCCGAAAAAGCTTGGAGCTAAGTGGTAGATGTGGACTGAAGTAGGAGACCAAACTGAGATGTGTGCTTAAGATGTTAGGCAGTGCATATGTTGACACTCGGTTGACAGCAAACGAAATATCCGGCCTGGTCAATGTCAGATATTGAAGCGAACCAACCACCATCCTGTAATGGGTGGGGTCAGCCATAGGAGTTCCTTGAGCAGAGGTAAGTTTAGTGGCAGTGGAATAGCCATAGGAGTTTGCTCACCATTTAATTCGGAAAGCCCATTTACAGCCCACAACATTCATACCAGGTGTGACCGGATGTAGACTCCAAGTGCCATTTCAGAAAAGAGCATTGAGCTCATCAAACATGGCCTGACGCCAAGCAGGAGACTTATTGGTGGTGTTAAACAGGTAGGTTCAACAGAATCATCAGAAACAGAAGAGGAGGCAGTGAGTAATGCCACTGGTTTGGAGGACACATGTCGAAGGATCATGGGGTGAGTTTGGTGAGGAGCAAAGCGAGGTAGGACTGGAGAATTGAGGCCGGCGACAAGATTAAGACCACTGGAGCTGGGAAAAAGGGAAGGTGTGGATGGTGATGTGGTTGAGGCATAGGTGGAAGGAGAAACTGATGCTGGTTGAGGGAGAGACAGAAGTAGCAGGCTGTGGTGTAAAAGAAACTCATGTGCATGTAGGAGAGCAAAATTTCAGAAGTACGGGAGAAGAGAGGGAGGATGACCCAGGTGAAAGTGGGGAGGTAAGAGGGGGAGCCGAAGCACCGAAAATGGGAGAAAAGGATCGTGAATGGGAAAAGTGGCATATAGACTGGAGGTAGGTGCAGGACAGATAAAGAAAGAAGCACCGTGAACAGATGACTAGGCAAAAGGGAACTGAGATTCATCAAAGCGTACATGTCGAGCAATGTAGATGCGACCAGTTGAGAAGTTGAGACAACGATAACCGAGATGAGATGGATTATACCCAAGAAAAACACAAGGGGAAGAGCAAAATGAGATTTTGTGTCTGTTATAAGGCCGGATAAATGGAAAACAAAGACAACCAAAAATTTTAAAAAATTTGTAGTCTAGAGATTTGGAAAGAAGACACTGGAGAGGAGATATATTTTGAATAACCTTGGATGGCATGCGATTAATGAGGTAAACTGCAGTGTTGAAAGCAAAATGCCATAATTTCTGTGGCACAGAGGCATGAGGAAGAAGGGCTAGGCTGGTTTCAACAATATGATGGCAGCATTCAACTAGGTCATTCTGCTCATAAGTAAGTGGACAGGACAAGCGGTGAATGATTTCTAGTGTTTGGAAATAGGAATGAAGTTTGCCATATTCACCACCCCAGTCTGTTTGTATGACCAAGGCTTGAATTTGGGAAAAAGGGTAAAACCATCATATTTATGGAAAAGAGAAAAGTACCAAATAAACTTTGAATAATCATAAATAATAATATAAAAAAAAATTAAAATTAAAAAAAAAACTTGTGACCAGTACTTGAAAGAACTAGGGAAGGGCCCCATACATCGCTAAACACTAAATCTAAGGGAGCCATACTACGACTAGTAGAAGACGGTACGGAGTCTACTGAACTTGCCAAGTTGACAAGCAAGACAGAGGGCGCCAGAAGAATTTTTATTCTTGACAAGCAGATGATGATGAGACTGAAGGACTTGACAAAGAACACATTCATGCGGATGACCAAGATGCCGATGCCAGCAATTAAGAGACACAACTTCAGAAGAGAGGGCAGATGGAGTAGGTTGAGGAAGAGAACCAGTAAAGACCACCTTTATTCTTGCCTTGTAGTAGAGTTTTCTTGGAGACTTGGTCCTTAACTGAAAAATGAGAGGGATAAAATTCAAAGAAAACATTATTATCTTTAGTAAATTGATAGACAGATTGTAGAGATTTAACAAATGTGGGAACATGAAGAATAGATGAAAGATGGAAAGAAGAAGAGAGAGAACAAAGAGTGGAGGAACCATGTATAATGGGAAGATCCATAACATTGCCAACCTGAAGGTGAGAGGAACCATGATAGTCATCAACATTGAAGAGAGTTGCTAGATCCGGTGTGACATGGTAAGTGGCACTGGTGTCAGGAAACTAGTCCAACATGAAGGGGCAGAAGAACCAAGACCACCATAAGCAGGAGATGGTGAACCAGAACCATAGGTAGTAAAATGAGCACCTAGAGCAACAGATCAATCAAACCGGTGATAACACTGTGGGGCAGTATGATTGGGTAGATTGCAGAGTTGACAGTGAACTCGACAGTTACCAGTGGGAGTGGGAAGGATACCAAGACCACCATAAGATGAACCAGACCTGTGTGAAGAGGGCCAAGAACCAGAGGCATGGAATTTGTTGTGGCCACAGCATTGACCATCACCATGAGGGGACCACCCCGGGAACAACCTTGGGAAGTGGGGCGAGCAAAGTGAACCTCAGGAGTAGCGGTGGTCAAGGAAGGTGATGAATCTTGGTTGAGAAATTCATGGCTTAAGAGCATACTATGTAGTTCAGAAAATGAAATAGGGTCCGAGCGAGTAGTAAGGGTTGTGATGAGGTCCTTAAAGGCGGTGTTGAGGCCTTTAAAGACATACAAATTGAACTCGGATGAAAAGAGAGGCTTTCTGGCAGCGGCAAGTTCATCGGCAATAACCTTGGCTTCATGAAGAAACACAGTAGCAGTGCGATTATTTTGCGGCAAGTGATCACAAATGAAGTTGGAGAAGACGAGTCTGAGATGGAGAAGCAAGGGATTGCTCAACAGTGAGCCATAGTTCACGGGAGGTAGTGCATCCAACAGTAAGAGGTAATATTTCTTCCGAGAGGGAAACAATGAGAAGTCTCAGTATGAGTTGGTCCTGACTTTCCCAAAGAGAATGGTCCGGATTGGGTGTAGAAGTACCATCAGCAACAGTGGTCGATGAGGGACACGGGAAGGAACCGTCGATATAGCGATAAAGTTGCTGGCCATGGAGGTAGGGAAGGAGCAGAGTTTTCCAATATAGGAAGTTTTTGGACACTAGTTTAAGGGAAATGAAGTGGTGAGCATGGGTGAGCGAAACAAGAGGAGAAGAGGCCACAGTCAACAAAGAGAGGGCTGAGGTTGAAGAAGCAGCACTGGAGGAAGAAATAATTGACGCCATTTTGGCTCTGATACCAAGTTGGAACAAATCTGAAACAGCATCTGACATTTTATTCAATAAATATTTCAGTGTGTTTACAAATGTAGAATAGCTGTGATATTTATACACCTCAGAGTATATAGCCACAATAGAGATAGATACAAGAAAGTAAAGATAAATACAAATGGAATGATAAGATGATTATCATGGACGTGGATAAGCTACAGTTTGAAATACAACTCTTATCTCCATAAAAAGTATACAAAATGGTGTTTCAATTCAAGTCTACCTTACGATGCAATTCAGGGGAAATGTCTAAATCAATATATAAGGAGTGACCAGACAGAGTTGACTCCACACTTCTTTTAGACTCCTTTTCTGGAAATGGCACAGCCATGCCAGATTGCTTGGCATGTTCATGTATTGCAACTGGAAGACAAGAAGTCTCAGAACCAACAAACTGAGAAAGCCGGTTCAGATCATCCATAGGCATACCATTTTCTCCAATGCTCTTTACAGTATAAAGTGATTCACTCAACCTGACTGCAACAGAAAAAATAAAATAAAATAAAGCAACAAGGTGTGATTAATGCAACAAGGATATTATGGGTTGCTTCACATTTAATTAAAAATTCCTCAAAGATAAGATTTTTCTTCAAATTCATGAAAAGAATAAGCATCTTCTATAACAAACAAACAAACAGGAAAGGGTTCAGCTTTAGTCACAATATAGGTGAACAGAAGGTCGCTAGCAAAGCACAAAACAGCCAGTTAAATATTCCAAAGAGGATACTTTAGCAGCCATATGACTCATCAACCAAGAATTAAAGGGACCGTGATCAGAATATTGAGATAAATTAAAAACTAGGAGAGCTAAGAGAGATATCCAAAATTGCAACAATTATAGACGCATTAAGTTGATGAATCATAGAATGAAACTGTGGGTGGGAGTGATTGAGCATCACTTAAAAGTCGCAATAATAGTGTTAGAGAATCAGTTTGGATTAATGCCCAACCCAGTAGATCAACTATGAAAGCAATATACGAAGAAGATTAATTGAAAACTATAGAGAGAATATAATGGATCTTCATACGGTTTTTATACATTTATAAAAAGCTTACGATAGAGTGCCTAGAGATATAATATAGCGGGTGATGGAGAAAAAAATGTGTGACAAAAGGGTTATATTGATGTGACAAAGGAAACGTATTATGGGACTACAATTAAAATTAAATCATTTGCAAGCGAAACTAATGAATTTTTATTAACTATAAGATTGCACTTAGGATCAACTTTCAGTCCTTACCTATTTACCTTAGTCATGGATGAATTAACTAAATGTGCTCGGAATGATGTCTCATGGTGTATGTTGTTTGCAAATAATTTTGTTGTAGTGGAAGAAACTATTGAAGGAATTAACGCTAAACTAGAAATCTGGAGGGAAGAATTTGAGTCAAAAGAGCTACAATTAAGTATGACAAAAACTTGATATATGGAACGTAACTTTAATTTAAAAAGAAGTAAAATAATGGAGAAGTGAAAATAAAAAACTAGAAGATAATAAAGAGTGGAAAAATTTGTTACCTAAGTTTGATTGTTAATAAGGATGAAGATCTTGGAGATGATGTTGACCTATATAATCAAATTAGGTTGGTTCAAGAGGATGAGTACTTCTGGCATATTAAGTGATTAACAGATACCAACAAAATTGAAGTAAAAAATTTATAAATAGTTATAAGACCAGTGATGCCTTGTGATAAAAAGAATGTAGCCAAAATGAAAATGCTTAGATGGATGTGCAGGAAGACCAAGAAAGATAGAGTTAGAAATAAGTATATTTGTGAAATGGTAGGACTACACTGATTGAGAACAAATTGAGAGAGACCAGAGTAAGGTGGTTCGGTCATGCACATATAGCGAATACGTGTAGATGCAATGATACGAAAGAGTGATATGATTATCATAAAAGAAATATTCAAGGGGAAGGAAAAGACCTAAACTAATATGGGTTGTGGTAGTAAAAAATGATATGAATTTCTTTAATTCAAATAAGCGTGCAACCCTTCACAAAGTCTAATGGCAGAAAATAATTCATCTAGCCGACCCCATCTGATTGAGATATAAGGCTTAGTTTAGTTTGGATCATAATACCGAACCGAAGAAGGAAGAAAAGGGAATACCAATAAATTAGAAAATCATTCATAACAAGTAACACACCTAAGGCCAAAATTTATATACCAACATTCACAATTACTAATATGAGCATCAATGATGACCTAAGAAGCACATAGACTTGCAAGAAGGTACCGTGTCATGTTGGACCCCGTGTCCGATACCAACACGACATGACACTTATCGGACATTTCTCAGCATCTATTGGACACATCCAAACATGACCTACTACTTTTTAAAAAAATTCTAAACTCAGACATGCTTCATACACTTGGAGAACATGAGTCTATCATTTACACACATGAAACACATTACAAGTTTGAATAAAATAACTAGAAATCTAATGATAAAAGAAAAGCAATGTAAATTTATACCTATTCTCCTCCTTTAATTTTTATTAGTGTTAAATTGCATTTTGTTAGTATCTTTAAATTAAATATTAATATATATATTTATCCTTATATATGATATATAATAAATGTATATAAATTACATTTTGCACGTGTTCCCCACGTATCGTGTCCTACAGTTTTTTAAAATGTATGTGTCAACGAGTTTGTGTCATCATGTCACGTGTCTATATTTCTTAGATGATGACATGTTGCACAAAGGTGATATAAAACAAGAGCAAATTTTTATGATAAACAGAAGTTATTCTAACCATTGAATACCAATCACAGAAATTGCAAACTCTTACCATTCCTTCTGACACTATCCACAAACCACCCAAGTATGACAACATAGAGGCCATTTCTCAATCCATGCTTCAGAGCATGCTCAAGCTTACGTCCACAAAAGCTGTAAAAGTTGTTAAGAGTTCACAAAAGCATGCTTGGGAGCCCATCAGAATTTTCAATTGATAGCAAAACCCAAAAGGTATTTTGAGAAGGTCCATCCTGACAAAAATTTGATATACATGACATAATTCCAATCAAAAGAAAATCATACAAGGAAGACAACACCAAATTAGATATTGTAATTTATAGCCAATCAAGTTTATTGTTTCTTTTTCCATTGTTTTGTCTCTCTTATTAACCCAACAAGCAATGATTGTAACATTTCTATCGAGGTAGCTCCATGGTAAGATTCACCAATTCTGCCAAACTTAAAAGCAGCTATCCATGTAAACATAACAACAAGAAAACTAGCATATACTTAACAGGCCTAGAAATAATAATAATAATAATAATAATAATAATAATAATAAGGATATCTGAACTACCAAGTGTGTACATTGAGGATGCAAATTGGGGCTATACCGGCCACCCAATCTTTCTGTAGCATCCTTGACTTGTTTCCTTGCTTCTGTAAATCGAGTCATTAAACAAAAACATAAATTGCATCAAAATTAACTGCTCAAACGAGAACAAAGGTGCTTTATATAATATGTGTATCAAAAGAACAAGTAGATGAAGCAATATGTCAGAGGAATTAAGCTGTGCCGACAGATTCTCAACTACCCACAATGAAAACCTTGCGATTTTTCACAAGGATGTAGCCTATTCTACAGGGTCTTTGTATCAATACATTGCCTTTATGTAAATGCTGATCGTGCATAAAATAAAAGGAAATGTCCAGTATATTAAACAAAAAAAAAAAAAAAAAAAAAACAAAACAAAAAAATCCCAAAAGGAAGAAAAGAAATGAGTAGCCAAAAAAAACCTCTGGGTAGGAACTAGGTAAGCATGAGCAACCTTGCTGCGACAAATAAACCAATAAACTGAATGATAATAAATATGTTGTACATGACATGACATACCTTTGGATAGTCCAGTAACGCATATAACAAGACCAGAAAAGGGACCAGTTGTTGTTGATCGAACCACCGCCGATTCAGACACCGCAGAGGAGAAGGATGCAGAAGCAGGGGACATTGGCTCAAAGGGTTGCAGACCTCTAAATGACGACAATGAAGACGAAATGTCCCCAAACAGCCTCGAACATCCCTTGCTGCTTGTCACCTCTACTCTACCCCCACCTCCACCCATTTTCCTTTATATTTTATATTCTACAGATTGGAAATCCGAATAATGATTACCAAATTCTTTGGGGGAAAAAAAGGGTATAAAAAATAACATGAATGAATAGAAATTGAACTCGATTACACTGAAGAACGGATGCTTGAGGTTTAAGCTTCGAATTATTAACGAAGAAATGCAACAATCTTCGGTGGGCATGTATGTAATAAGCGAGGAAGAGAGAGTCTAAAACAAAGCAAAGAGAGTCTAAATAGATACAAAAGCAAGGGAAAGTTTGAGAGACTGGGAAATCAAAAACGGTGATCTCAAAACATCGCGAGATGATCAAATTGGGTTATAGGGGTAGAATGCAACGAATTCGAATCTAAATAGATACAAAAGTTAAATTTCACTGACGAATTCGAATCTAATCCGCTAAAGAGCAATAGAGAAACAAAAGTAGAGAGGAAAGAGCGTAAAAGGCATTTGAGAGGCTTGTTCTGTGCTTCACATAAGTGTAGATCTAAATTTGATAAAATTTTACGAGCTTGTTGGGCTAATCGCGGTTAAGTTTTGATTTTGATTTTGATTTTGATTTTGATTTTGATTTATAGAAAAAATAATAATAATAAATTTATATTTTATTTATAAAAAAATTAAATTTATTGAATAATTATAATATTTATTTTATTGTGTTTGTCTCCAATAAACATTAATAATTTGTTTGAAAAAATATATTATTTTTTCCGAACAAATATGATAAATAAAAATATTTTGTGAATATCTAATTGATTTGATTTTTTTTGTATGAATGATATGCATTAAAAATCTTACAAAATAAACGATTTAAATTGTCAAAACAGGACTTCTAATGAATCTCATGATCTCTCAAATTCTTTCAAATTTAAATTTAAGGGTAAATTACAAATACACCTCTTGAGATTTGATTAAAATACAAAATCTCTCATGTAGTTTTAAAAATTACATTCCACTCATGAGATTTCTAATTTCATAACAAATCGTCATTTTTATTAATAAATCATTAAGTCAATTAACAGTTTTTAATGATGTTAAAAATATGTTTCAATTAATAATTTAGGTTATTTTATTATTATATAGGAAAACAATTATGAATTTCATTTTTTTAATTAATTCTGTTAAATAAAAAATTCTAATAAGGGAGTATTTGTAATTTTTCAAACTATAAGAGATAATTTGTATTTTAAACAAATTTCAAGAGTGTATTTGTGATTTACCCTAAATTTAAACTTTAGCACAACTTGAGAAAAACCTAACTAATTCTTAAACATATACTTGAAAAAAAAAAAAAACATTGACGTTGTATTTGGTTAAGGGATTTAGGGAGGAATTTAAAAAGGAAAAGAGAAAAAGTGTGTGAAATTAGGTGAAATGTACATATTTTATTCACATTTCACCTACTTTTTCCATTTACTTTTCTAAATCTCTCCTTAAATCCCAAACACAGCATGAAGGTCGACACACCTCTTCAAAATATGTAATACACTTTAGTTATAAATATTTGTAATTGTAATTATAAATCATGATGGCATTTAATTATAAAATTTGGTGGTGATTAAATTATTTTTTGTTATGATGTAAATCGGTTTTGATTTGAAAATTTTGTTATGTTTATTTATTTATTTTCAAAATTGATTTTTGTTTATGTTTATTTTTTTTTTTTTAATTTTTTTATATGAGAATTTGTTATATTACTTATGAAATGGGTTTTGAGAAGTTTTGTTATGAATCAAGATGACTTTAGTAATAAGATTTCTATGGTATTTTTGTTATTAACTAATCTAATTTTGTTATAACTAAAATTAATAAAAATTATAAACAATTGTAATTAAAATTTTAACAGAGCTGCTACAAGGCTCGAAATTCTCAATCTCGAATTTGCGCTAAATACAAAACGATGTCGTTTTGGATTTTTTTTTCTTTTCTTTTCTTTTCTTTTTTCTTTCTCACTGTTTTGAAGATGATGAAGAACAAGCAGAAGCAGACGAAGAAGAAAAGAGAAGAGGAAGAAGAAGAAAAGAGAAGAGGAAGAAGAAGAATAATAAAAAAAAAAAAATGTTCATCAACCAAAAAAAAAAAAACTGGTGTGGGCAGAAATGGGACAAAGAAGAATCAACATCTGTGTCATAGATTTTTGAACACCTTCAGATCCACTAGAAAAAAAAGTTGAGGGAACATCTTCTTTTCCATTTTTCTTTTCTGCTTCTTCTTCCTAATTTTTGATTCTTCTTCTTCTTCCTCGATTTCACAAATTTTTGAACATCTTCAGATCCACTAGAAAAAAAAAAAAAAATCAAAAATCAACAACATCTTCATCAACACATCATCATCATCAATAACAACATCTTCATCAACATTATCATCATCAACACATCATCATCAGCCCCCCCCAAAAAAGAATCAGATCTGACTCTGATCACCGCCATCACCGTCTTCTTCTCTTCCTCCTCCTTCTCCCAATCTTTTCTCCTTCTTCTCTCTTCTTCTTCTCTTCTCTTCTCTTCTCTTTTCTTCTCTCCTTTCTCTCTCTCGACTCTGTGTCTCTGTTCAAAAACAGGTAAAGGAAGAAAAAGAAAAAAAAAGCAAGAAAAGGAAGAAAAAGAAAAAAAGAAAAGAAAAAGAAAAATGAAACCCAAAACGACGTCGTTTTAGGTTTCGAGCCAAATTCGAGCCAACGATTTCGGGCCCTCAAACAATTTTCAAATTTTAAATACGTACTAGATATATCTCTTAGAATATGTACAATAACACTTCCAACAATACCAGAATTATTGAAAGGTCTAGATTTCTCTCCACTCTTAATTGGATTGGATTATATTGTTAAGTCTCTGTGGGCCCATCAAGAAATTTAAATTGATAATTTGACTTGTTCAATATATAGAACTCGTTGAGTATTTCATTTTTACTAAAAATTATGTTAATAAGATATCGATAGTCACTTGATCAGTTCACATATATGTCAACGGTAAACATGATTTTAAAAAAAATTACTGACAAAAATATAAATTTATTAAGTGACTATCAATATCTGACCAACGTAAATTTTTATAAGAATAAAATATTCGATAAATTTTACACATTAAATAATTTAAATCATTGAGATTAATCTAAAATAAGCTATAAATGGGCTGGACTATACGGTGCAATTTGATTTTACAATTTGAGACAATTCAGTCCGTTATTGAAAAATCTCTCCTCTTCGGTGACAATAACAAAAAGCCAAAATTTTGAATGACGGGGCCCTTGCTGATTGCGTATGGTTTTGAAGTCGTGAGCTCTCATTTTTCATCTCTGCTTTGCTTTGGTAAAAACATTTTACATCTCCACTTTGCTTTGGTAAAAACGTTTTAAAAAGCGTGAAATATACCTTTTAGTATTTAAATTTTGAGGCATAAATTTTGAGATTTTAGGTTTCAATATCTCCAGAATCAGTTACTCGGATGATAACACATACGGTTGATAGGATGAACCTTCTAGACCTAGGTGAACTGTACCTAGTGTCTGGAATATAGACTCAAATTCTCGCCTATGTATGAGTTCATAACTTACCGTTATATTGTTGAGTGACTCTGCTATGTAGCACCACTTAAAGATGATGTCTGGAGCCTCAGTATAGACACCCCATTTTTGACCATCCTCAAGACTTGGTTGTGCTTGCAGGTACATCCAGCCGCAAGTTCGATTGCTCATCGAGTACTCGACTTTCGCGGCGGAACGCTACAGGTTTGAGCTTTCCAAACCCTATATCATTTCTGCCCCATTTTTGGACCATATGTTGGTCCTTTCAGCATGTTTCTCATGGTTCATTGCCGGCCACTCTCTGCCTCTGCCTCTGCCAGCCATGCATTTGTCCCTGCCTGCCATTGATGAAGCCTGCCGGCCATCAATGAGGCACTGGCCGGCAGAATACCTTGTCTCAGCAGTTTTCACGCCAGATCTTTTGAGCCAGCTGGTTTTCACTCATCCCTCCTCCATATATGGAGGGATGAAGCCATTTTCAAGCTTGTTTAACAAGCTTTGCATTGCTCTCTTCTATATAAGGAGAAGCTCCTCCTTCATTTCAGAGGTTTAGAATTTTGTGGTTTGAGTTATACATACACATTTGTATCTATATCACTCTTTTGTTCTTGTTTTGTGCCTTAAAAGTGTCATTGTGTCTGACTTTTGTACACAAACACACACTCAAACACCATCATTGTGCTGCTGAGGCTTCTTGAGGTTTGTTTTGGTGTTCTTGGACTGGTTTGAGCTCAAAGAAGTTGCTGGAGTTGCAGCTTTAAAGGTAATCTTCAAGGGTGAGTTTCTAACCCTTAAATCCCCCATTTTTTCTTAAGCTTTTAGCCCAACTTCCATGCTGTTTTAAGCTTAACTCTTAACTGAAAAAAGTTTTATTTTTGCATGCTTAAAAAGTTTGTTTAAGGTCACTTTTTCGTTGGGGGTTGTTTACCCCCTCTTAGGCCTTGTTTGGCCTTGCTTTTGTGCCTTCTTTGTGAGCCTTTGGGACCACCTTGTTTTGGCCTTCTCACCACTGAAACTTAGAGGAATTTCAGTGGTGGGAAGGGTGTTTTGAGGTCCCAAAAGGGAGAGGGTCATCCCCTCTCCTTGTGTCTTCAATATTTGCTTCATATGCCTCATGTTTGAGCATGTTTGTTAAGCTTATGTTGGCCATATCTTAACTTGTATTTGGGGTTATTTTGCTGTGGCATGCCTCTGTTTTTACTTGATTTTGTCAGTCCATGCATGCATAATACACTTGTAGTGTAAATCACACAAACTAGTCTTGTATGCTTCATGAAGTAGCATGCCATTCTAGCTTGTTTTGACTCCATTTCAGTAGGTTTTTGGTGTCTTTTTAGCATGCCATGACTTTGTTTTGGTTGGGTTTGATGGCCCCTTGCATGCTCCATACACTTGTAGTGTAATTCCATGAATTAGCCTAGTGTGTCTCATGCTTTAACATGTCATTCTAGCATGCTTTAGGCTTAACTTTAAGAGGCTTTTGTCCATGTTTTAGCATGCTATAGCTCTAATTTGTGTTGTTTTGGTCATGCATGACTTGCCTCGTATAGCTATGGTTCATTCTAGCTTGTAGGCTTTGTGCATTGAGTCCATTAGCATGTATTACTTGAACTATTTTCATGATTTGGCATCATGTGAAATGTGATTTCAGTTCATGTTTCATGGTCATGCACTTGCATTTATCACTCATTCAATGCGTTGGAGGGTTTCCCCCCTTTATGCCTTAACATGGATCATTGCGTATGCCTTCATGCCTAAGCTTGCGAGCTATCATTTCAATGTGTTTTTGGGGTTATTATGCCATGATATAACTCTGATTTTGTTGCTTAAGTCATTCCATGCTTGGTCTTAATAGGTGTAGTGTAATCCACCATATTTGCCTTGTATGCATTGTGCCTTATGCCCTTCATGTTAGCTTGTTTTGGCTTCCTTCCATACATATTTTAGTATCACTTTAACATGTTTTAGGACTGTTTTGGGTTGCCTTGGCCATATGCTTCATGCTTTGTATAGCTGTAGTGCAATTGGCCTTGCTAGCTTTGTGTTTTGAGTACTCATGCATGCTATCTTTAAGCTATTTATATGATTTGGCATAATTTAATACTTCATTTTAGAGCTCATAGCATGGCTATGTTCCCACTTCATTCACTCTTTAAGTGCCTTTGAGTATTGTGCATTGTTGCCTTGTTTATGGCTTAGCTTGTATGCTTGCATGCTTAGGTCTTTGAGCCTCTATCTTAGCATGTTTCGGTCATTGTTTTGACCTATTTCAGCTCTGTCCATGTTTGGTTCATGCACTTGTGCCATATATTGCATGCCACCTTTGTAGTCCTCTTTACTAGCTTCATACTTTAAGGACCTTTGCATGCTATGCTTGTATTGTTTGAATGATTTTGCATCATTTCATACCTTATTTCAGTGCATTTAGTGTTGTCACACTTCCATGTTTATCACTCCTTGAGCACTCTTGAAAGTTGTGCTCTTAGGCCTAGTTGATTGGCTAATGCATTGTACATGCATGCCTTGTCTTTTGGTGCCTTTGTTTTGGTGTTTTGGCCACTGTTTTGGGCATGATTGAGGTCTACCCATATTCGGTTTAAGTCCATATAGCATGTTGATTGCATGTTGTTGCATTGCATTGTGTTAGCATGTTGTTTGCATGTTGTTACATTGCATTGTGTTTACGTGCCATTAGCATTGCTAGGTTGATTATGTTGTATTAGCATTGTTTGCATGCCATTAGCATTGATAGGTTGATCATGTTGCATTGCATTGTATTCAATTGGGCGTTATGTTGAACACAAGGTGGATTAGCTCATTTCATACTTGAAGTGATGAAATGAGCCAATCACCCTTGGTCCCCATTTCCTTTGACTTCCCATGATAAGGAAATGGTCTTGGTGTTTTATTTGTCATGCATTTATTGAAATTTGCACATGTTGGATCTTTGGCCATCATGCATCGAGATGCGTAATTGATGGTCTTGGATCCGATTATGCCTCTCCCTTGATATTTTGAGGTGATATAGGGTGGCATAGTGCGTACATACCCTTGGGAGACCCTCCATTTTCTCTATTTTGTGCTTTGCTGCAGCTTGGTGTCACAGCACACCAGTGGCTGGCACCCCCCCTATTATTGGCCGGCAGATCTTTATTTGTGGCCGGCAGTGTGCACTCTTGGTCGGCAGGGTGGTCGACAGAAGCTTCTCATGGTCGGCAGGCCACTGGTGCACTCCTCAGCACTATTTTGGTGAGATCCAGCAGCTAATTCTCAAGGACACCCTACAGACAGAGCCTCTAAAGAGCATTTGGAGAGCTTTCGGTACGGGAATCGAGAGCATGCATCCTTCCTTGTTCAAGGCAGAGTTGAGGTAGCCTGTTTTAGTGCTTTATTTGTTAATTAGCATTCGGTTTTGTAACTTAATTAATTCGTTTGATTAGTTAAAGTGTAGCTAATTATTCAAATTAGTTGAGTAGCTTAGCTTAGTATAGCTTAGCATTCATTCGGACCCTCCGTTGAGAGGGCGCATTGTTGTAATAAGTGTGTATGAGTGTGTGAATGTATTCTAACCCTACGTCTTTCTCCCTTTTACTTAACCGCTTATGATGGTTAGTTCTAGGTCATGTTTTGATTAGCATCCTTATGCTTGCATGTTTGCATCCATTCATCTGCATTGCATGCACCGGGCTCGGCGCATCATACTAACTGCATTGTATTTTCAATACCTATTTGAATACATGTACCAAGTTGCATTTCACATGACATGATTAGAATAGCCGAGCCTATTTTAGTTGCATTTCCGCATGTGTTGCATTAGCCATCTTAACATGAATTAGGATCATACATGATTTCTAACTAGCTCTCTGTTTTGGCTTGGAGTATACTGTGAGTGTTTACGCTTTAGCATACTGCATGTGTGTTATTGATTGCCATGAAAGCATGCTTGCCATGAGGCTATTTGCTTATGTGATATAACTGCCTAAATGCCTGTGGGTGAAGGTTGGATTACTTGAATTAGATTACTTGAATTGGAACAATTCATCAAATCCCCAATTTAGCCTACTTGCGAGTAGTAAACTTCAAAATCATTTTCACAAACGAACATGCAATTTGTTGTTCCAAATTAGGCGATCTAATCTATACTTGTTTATTGTGCGCATCACGTAGTAAGATTAGCTAATTAATCGGAATAAGAGCACATGTGTTTTCAAAAATAAGATATCATGCTTAGTACAGGCCGATCTTTGATCGGGCGAGCGGGGGGTGCTCATTGCATGACCTTCCCCTCTCGTACCCAAGTTCCCGAGCCGAGGCAGCTTTGGTGATGACGGACACGTCGCATTTGGCATGAGTCAGGGTTTCTTAAATTTCCCAAAATAAAATATTTAGGTGACGACTCTGTATCTGGCGAAACAGTCCATGTTTGGCACTTCTTTATAAAAATCAGTTTTCCAAAACGATTTGTCGGATTTGGACTCTTTGGTGATTTATCGGTCTTGCATTGCACTTTGCGAGATTAGATTCAGAACCGTGACATTGAGTTCGAAGTGTAGTAGCTAATGAACAAAACGGATTTTGTGCCATATTTCGCGCGCGGAGCCCGGGACGTTCGGGCACGTCTACACTCAGCTCCTTAGTGTCTAACTCCGGAGATCACCCCTTTGTAGTTAAGCCTTTTCTTTTTCTTTTTTCTTTTTTTTTTTAACTTTTTAATATTTTTAACTCTTAATTTATTTTTTTCGTTATCAATCTTAAAGTTGTTATTTTTAAATTTTATTCTAAAACGAATGTCTGTCTAATTTATGGATTAATTTTTAAATTTTATTCTAAAACCAATACCTGTTTAATTTATGGATTGATTCTGCCACATTAACACATTGGTAACTGTTGGACAATCTTTACTGTATTTGTAAAATTAATTCTGTTGTGTACTTAACAACAAATAGAATATATAAGAAATAAAAGAAAAAGGAGAGAATTGTTTGATTACAAAAATCAAATCAGGAAAATAAAATAAAATAAATAAAAATATATTTTTATTTTGTTGCAAAAACAAAATCAAAATCCGATTTAAATAAATAAATAAAACAGAAAATAAATAACCAACTTACTTGATTAATTTCTTGAATAATATTTTGATAAAGTCCAGTGTTCGACACTGTGTCCTTAAGACAGATTCGTCCTCTCCACGGTGCTTTCAGAATGTGGACGTTTGTCTCCCAGAATGAAATAATCAACAGCAAACAATAGCAGCACTACAAATTGTGTCATAACCCTGCTCCGTATTATGCTAATTAATTTTAATTACAAATGTGATTATGTATTTGATATGATTTTGAGTGCTATTTATATGAATATATGTGGTTTTGAATTTCTATCTGTTCACCATAGGATAATCTGTTGATTATCTGCTTTAGAATTTAAATTGAAGGCCCTATCGGCCACGGAAATCGAAATTGACTACACCACTGTAATTGGCGTAATTTTTAGAGTCTACGGTGAAATTTAATTGAAAATTGATTCGGATCAAATTAAATAGATTAAATTGATGAAATAGTGCTCAATTAATTAGTATTAATAATTGTGATTAAGAGAGCCTGTATAAAAGGGGCCAATATACACTTATATTCATTACTTTGAGCTCAAATCAGGTTTTGCCCTCTAGAGAGAGAGAGAGAGAACCGAACTTAGAGAGAGAGAGGGAGCTCAAATTGAAGGTTTAATCAAGAGGCTTGAGAATTGGACGTTAAGTTCAAAGAATTAGCTAGAATTTGGATGTTTGAAGCTCCTAGGTGAGTAAATTCATGGATTTTAGTTTGTAACTTTGTGAATTCAAAGTTGAATGGTGGTCAAGAACATAACTTGAATTGAATTTGTTGAATTTGGAGCTTATATAAACATGCATGTGCATAATTGTTGTAATTTTGTATGTTCAAGCATGAAGCATGTTGAATATGAGGAATTGAGCACCAAACTTTACATGCATGAGTAATTTTGTGCAGCTTCATGATTTTGAACACCATTTGCACCATTTGAAACAGAAATGAAGTCAAAAATTGACATGCATGCATGATTGATGAAGTTATGAAATTGGTATGAAGCTTGAGCACATAAGTGTGGACCATACAAGAGAAATGGGGATTTAATTGAGAATTAGATTGTGATTTTGAACAATTTGGTCCCATATACTCATATTCTCATGTGGTATAATATATTTGCATGTTTTGAACCAAAATTATGAGTTTTGGACCTTTGGAGGTCGAGTTTGAACTTGAAGAACAATTCTGGAAAACCCAGATTTTGGCATGTTCGCTCGAGCAGGAAAGGCACCGCTCGAGGGTGAAATGCGAGCTCCTAGAACTTTTGCAGACATGGATGTTCGCTCGAACAAGGAGATTCACGCTCGAGCGGGGAGCCATGTAGTGTGACCTCCAGCTCGAGCGTCCAAATTTACGCTCGAGCGTAAAAATGAGGTAACAGTACTTTTGCAGACCTTGAGGGTCCGCTCGAGCGGCGGAACCCACGCTTGAGTGGGGACCCCTGTTTCAGAAATTTTGTAAAGGTGTTCTGTGTTTGATTTTCCGTTCTCTTTCACTTCTATGCACTCTTAGGCATGCATTGAGCAATATGAATGAATTAAAAGAATAAGAAAGAAGCCTAAGAGGGATGTATGAATTAAGAACGGATTGAATCGTTTGTGACCCATATGTGTTATGTAATGTGTAGGGTCAAGCTCAAGGGTGAATCCACCGGCATAACACTATGAGTAATATCTTAATAAAGATATTTTGAAGCATGTTATTTGTCCAATTGTTTATTTCCCTATAAGTCTTATAAGTTTGTTAATCTGAATTGTGGACAAATGTTTGCTATGCCATATGATTTGGGCCGAAGGCCGTCTGACACGAATGAATAGGCCAGAGGCCGTTTGACATGAATGAATGGGCCGAAGGTTGTCTGACATAAATGAATGGGCCAGAGGTTGTCTGACATGAATGAATGGGCCGAAGGCTGTCTGACACGAATGAATGAGCCAAAGGCCGTCTGACATGAATGAATGGGCCAAAGGCCGTATGATACGAACGAATGGGCCAAAGGCCGTCTGACATGAATGAATGGGCCAAAGGCCGTTTGACACATATGATTAGGCCAAAGGCCGTCGGACAGGAACGGTAGGGCCAAAGGCTGTCGGATATGAATGAATTGGGCCCGAGGCCGTTTGATGTGTTTGGAACCGCAGTCACTTGACCTATATATATATACATATACTAGATAGAGATATGAATTGGGCCCAAGGTCGTCTGATGTATGTTGTTCTAAATACCATTCGTATATCTTCTTTATTTGATATTATTCACTGGGCTTTCGCTCACGCTCATTCATGTGTCTGTAAGGGAGCCAAGGGAGGTCCAAACCCAGTCTTAGGGAAGTATGTGAGAAACAATCGAGGTTTTGATGAGTCAGCCCAAACGTCTCATGCACGAGACTTGTCTTCGCCTTTTTGTTCTTTTGATATGGTTTGGTTATATTGGCGAAAGCGTTGGATTACTTTTGTACATAAACTTGGGGTCTGACTGACTTAGACTTGAATGATCCTGTATGTACAGAACTTTATGTTATTACATATTTTGATGTGAGTTATTAACATGTATATGTGTGGATTGTTATGACGTGCCATGTAAGTACAGCTCTATGGACAAAAGTTTGAAATTGCTTCCGTTTGGCCCCCTTAACTCTGTTGAAATATATCTGATTTGGTTTAAGGCCGTAGGTAATCTCATGATTACTGGCCGGTTATGTCCTTAACCCATGGGGGTGGGTTCGGGTCATGACAAATTGTTTGCCCAACGAACACACTAAGTGTTTACACTCTTTCTCACAGAAAATATATGCAGCAAAATGCAGAGAATTTTAGCAGAGGAGAAGTACGAAAATTATTGTAAAAAACCAAATGAGGGATTGCCTATTTATATAGGTGAAGTGGTGGCTTGGTGGCTACTAATTTTGAATTAAACAGGTACAATACTTGTTCAATTTAAATTAAACAGATACAAAATCTGTAGGCACTATTTGGTTTGAATTTCAAACAATTCAAAAATGTGTTTTGGATGGATTTGAATTTGAACAGATTCGGTTAAGACAGATCCGAAATTGTGTAGAATTTCTGAAGAAGTGTAAACCAAAAATTTGAATTTTATTTCCAACCAAAATTTGAAATAAAAACGGACAGATTTTATTTATAAATAAATAAAATAAAATTTAAATGTTTTTGACCCAAAAAGATTAGTATTGGGACAGATAAGCCCAACCTCACACCACACACCCGCGTCCAAGCCCAGCCCAGCCCGCCCGCCCGCCCGACCGAACGGATAGCGACAGCGGCGCGCGCGCATGTGTGGTGATTTTTGGGTCCAATGGGTCTAGCCCATTTTGCCTATAACCTCTCTCTCTATAAAACTTGGGTACCCCTTGGGGCACACCCCAAGTTCCAATCCCATGCCTTATAAACCCACTCAAAACTTCCCACCAAATCAATGTGGGACAAGCCATTTTTCAAACCTTTAAGGATTTTCTACCAAAACTTCATTTCCATGGAGCACACTTTGGCTTCAATTTCCCATTCACTCGATAATGGTTTTGAGCAACCAAATATACCACGTGAATCACAACGCGACATAGAATGCGTTTCCACTTAGACCCGCCAAATTTGGCGTACAGGTCCCACCTAAATAATAGACCAAAGTTAGGAAAAATTCTGTTATATACCCAGATTTTCCAAACCATTTCTAATAGTAACCAATTAGAGCTCCCACTCGCTCTAAGCTATGCAAACCAAAATACCTTCCTCTTACTCTAAGCTATGCAAATCAAAATTCCTTCCATCACCTGTACTCCTCCCAATCTCAACATACAGTTCCACCATTTCTCTCTATTGCTTCCTCTACTTCCAACCTTCACCACCGCCCTCCATCTATCTCATTTTCTAGCCCCAACCTCTAACTTCTCACTAAAACACCATAGTTCCCCTTAGCTTTTACTCTTATCCACTCAAGCCCTATCACAAATAGTCCCTTCTATTTGTGATACCAAACCACCTTTCATCAAACACTTTTAGACCATCATCTTCCAATATCACAATCAATGATGCCTGCAAGTTTCACATCTAAGTAATAGCCGATCTGATAGTTTACAATAACCTTGATTAGTGGACTAAGTACCAAGGTGCGTCTGTTGGTATCATATATAAGATTATAGTTGCATTTAGGAGTAATCTTTCCCTCTGTGCATAGAAAAGAAAGGTTTTGATTCGAGTAAGGAGCTATGACAATTGCCTTCGTAGATGGGGAAGGAAGAGAGAGCGACCCTAAATTATCATAGTTCTTGTTAAGGAATAGAGTCTCTGCCTGTAATGAATCTTTTAAGGTTTGGCTAGCAAGGGCTGGCTTACTCATTCAATCGGTTGGAGTGATCTTCCTGTATCTTTTGAAAGCTATCCAGCGAGGGCAAAGGCAGCAGAGAACCAACCATCCATAGAGCTTTTTTTCCCTTTTGTTGCGGCCGGTGCTCATTTTCCCATTCCTGTGAGTTGTAGAGTTAGTTACCCCTTATCATCCCCGGTATGTAAATAATTTTATGGTGTTACGCATATAACAACTTTCATAATCCAAAATCGTGAACTATCATGATTTTTACAAATAATAACATAATGTGGAAAATAAATAACATACCCAGATTAGTTATGCAAAACCTTCAAGTAACCCAAAATTGATTGAACATAAACCTAATAATAATATTAGTGGAAAAAAGGTTTCTCTCTCTTGACCCTCTTTTGACCCCCTTTAGAATACATTATATTCAAAATAATTGATGGGTGATCTAAATATACTTTTATAGGTAGAAAGATGACCAGTTTCCTAATATAACTATAACTTCACTTGCCCATCAAAGTAGGAGATTTGGAAACTACTCCATCTACTGACCAATCAGATAATAACTAGTGGTTCAAGATATGAAACTATAATCTTATTAAATCTATAATTCATATTGCCTTATCATGTGGGTTACTGCAGCTTGACTTTTTCGCATCCCCCTTTTAGAGAGCTCGAATTGGTCCTACAGTTCGGACTCTTGTCACGGTTTTGAATCTAATCTCACAAAGTGCAATGTAAGACTGATACATCACCAAAGAGTCCAAATCTGGTAAATCGTTTTGGAAAATTGATTTTAATTAAAAAGCGCCAAACGTGGACTGCTTTGCCAGATTTGAGAGTCGCCACCTAAATAATTTGTTTTGGGAAATTTAGGAAACCCTGACTCACGCCAAAGGCCACGTGTCCGTCATCACCAAAGTTGCCTCGGCTCGGGAACTTGGGTACTAGAGGGGAAGGTCATAACATGAGCACCCCCGCTCGCCCGATCGAAGGATCGGCCTCTACTAAACATGATATGTTGTTTTGAAAACACATGTGTTCTTATTCCGGTTATTATCTAACTTACTACGTGATGTGCACAACATACAAATATAGACTAGATCACCTAAATTGGAACAAAACAATTCAATGTTTGTTTTCGAAAATGGTTCGAATTTGCCACTCTTAAGTGGGTTTAGAAATGCGGATTTGCCACCCTCAAGTGGGCTTAAAACATGATGATTTGCCACTCCAAGTGGGCTTAAAACTCACAATCATTGAATTGTCCCAATTTAGGCAATCAAGCCTTCACCCATAGGCATTCATGCAGTTATAGCAATTAAGCAAATAGCCCTATGGCAAGCATGCTATCATGGCAGTCACTTACACACATGTAAGGATGCTAAAGCGAAAACACTTACAATGTACTCCGAGCCAAAACAGAAAACTAGTTAGAAATCATGCATGATCCTAACTATGTTAAATGCCTAATGCAACACATGCAATAATGCAACTAAGTAGGCTCGGCTACCTAATCATGACATATGAATGCGACAATTGGATACATGTATTCAAATAGGTATTGAAATACAATGCAGTTTGAATGATGCGCCGCGCCCAGTGCATGCAAGACAAATGAATGATGCATGCATGCAAAGTATAAGGTATGCTAATTGAAAATGACCCTAAACTAACCATCGTAAGCGGTTAAATAAAAGAGAGAAAGACATGGAGTTGGAAGACATGTACACACACACGCACGCACGCACGCACGCACGCTTATTACAACATTGCGCCCTCTCGAAGGAGGGTCTGAATGAATATGCTAACTAGCTATGCTAAGCTAAGTCACTTATTACAAGTAAACTAATTAACTAACTATTCTAGCTAATTAATTATTATAGACCAAATTGAATAACTAGCTAATCTAAGCTAATTGAAGCAATTTAAATTAATTAATTATCTAAGCTAATTAATTACAACACATTTGAACTAGTTAGAAACAACTAACTAATAAAGCGATAAAGAGAAGATGGCCTCGCGGGTGAGGGAGACATGCATGCTCGATTGGCGTTGTCCCGAAAATCCATCGCCTTGCCACCGGTTGCCTCTGTTTGCACATCTTTGGACCTCTGAAAATTGTGCCAACCTCCAGATTGCTTCTGACCCATCTCAGGAACATACTGAGGGATGATTGGCCATGATTGGTGGTAATCGGCTAGTACCAATGGCTGGTCGGCTACTTTTGTGGCCGGTCGGCTACTTTCTCTAGCCGGTTGGCCACTTGCTCCTGCACACTCCAAATTTTGTTTCAAACAGAGTACAACAGGGGCAAAGCAAGGCATTTGCAGGATATGTGTGTACAACCACCCTCCTTATCATTTCTCAAGCTCAAAGGAGTGTGGTACTCGACTCTCGGGACACCAACCGAGCATCGCAATGCACGATGGCCGAGAAGCCAAGTGTGTACAAGTTAATGAATGTGCAAATAGACTCAATGAGCCTCCATCCTATCATACATGACCAAGGGTGTTGGTGACTAAGAAATGAGGCACGTTTCATCACTTTGAGTATGAAATGCCCCTCGTTTCTCGTGTTCGGATTAACGTCTGATCCGAACACATGCAATGCAACACAAACATGTTATCTCGGCATGTTTTACTTTGATTCATTTTGTTTACTCGTTTTAGATCATCGATAAATCCTTTAACCGGTTAAGTCCAAAAGTGAGAAGTCCTCTAATTGGAAAGACGGACCAAGCCATAAGCGTTTTGAGCATGAAAGAAGCATCGTGTTATTGGTTAGTAGAAACCCTCACGAGAAGGCTAAAACCATTAAGCATGAACGCCTCAATTTCGTGCTCAAACCAACAAAGGGCTTAAGACCACTTTCGAAAATGATATAACAAATGAAAGATGGAATGCAATGGCACATATTCTAGCACTGAAATAGGATGCTAAATGACATCAAAGCATGAAAATGATGCATGCAAGACATGCTTGGAGTCAAAAGCATTGAAGCTAGCAAAGAGCATAACACTAGAACCATGCAACACCATGCTCAAGGGACTAATCTAGCCCCAAACAGACCTTATGCATGCCAAAACAGTGGCTAAAATGGGCTGAAATGATAGCATGAAAAGCAAGAAAACGCATGCTCAAATAATGGCTCGCAAGCGAGGCTCAAAGCTTAACTCTCAAGAGCACTTAAAGAGTGATTCAAGTGGAAGCATGGCAAAGATATAAGCTCTAAAATTACATACCAAATGATGCCATATCACACAAACATCACAAATAAGGCATGCTAGGGGTCTTAAAACACAAGACTAGTAAAGCCAACTATGCCGTAGCTATACAAAGAAAACCCTAAGAGGCCAAGACCACTCAAAACAGTCCTAAAGCATGTCAAAACAATGCCTAAAACATGTTGGAGTGTAGCCAAAATAAGCTAGAATGATAAGCCAAATCACCAAGTACACTAGGTTGATGAGCATGATTGCATTACAAATGCAAAAACCAAACAAGAGGTGGCCCAACCAACCAAAATTAGAGCTAAAGCATGTTAAATAATGGCCAAAAACATGCGGGAGTGGAGCCAATACATGCTAGAATTATAGACTAAGACATGAAGCATATTAGGCTAGCAAGTAGGATTACACTACAAGTGTATAAAGCATGCAAGAGGTGACTAAACCAACCAAAAATAGAGTTATGACATGCTAAAGTAAGACCAAAAACATGTTAAGATGGAGCCCCAAAAGGGTAGAAAAACATGCCAAAGAGTGAGGCCATCAACATATGCAAACAAGGTACAAAGGGGGGGGACCACCCCCACCTATTTTGGGTCCCAAAACCCACTTCCTACCACTGAAATTCCTCTGGAATTAGTGGTTAAAAGGCTAAGAAAAGGTGATCTCAAAGGCTTTAAAACATGGCTCAAAGCAAAGCAAAGCAAAGCAAAATAAGCCACAAAAGGGGGTAGACCACCCCTAACTCAAACAAGGCCTTAAACAACCATTTTTAACACTTAAAAACAAAGGTTTTTTAGCTGAAAGCTAGGCCTAAAACAGCATGCAAAGGTGGCCAAACACTTGATCAAAGTAAAGCTTAAAGAGGGAAGACACTCACCCTTGAAGCACAACTTTAAAATCAGCAACTTCTGAGCCAAAACCAGTCTTTAGGAGTTCAAATGAGACCTCCGAGCACCTTAGCTTCAAGGTAGAGGTGTTTGATCAAGAGTCCCTTTGCAAATGCACCAAGAATTCCCCCTTTCAAGCCCTTTCAAGCACAAAAATATATATATATATAGAGAGAGAGAATTCTAGAGAGAGAGTAGATTTTATGCTCTAAAAAAATCTGAACCCCTAAGAAGGGGGAGACACCTCCCCTTTTATAGAAATGCAAGCAATAGCTTGCTTGAATCCCTCCATATACGTGTATGGAGGATGAGCTCAGTGTTCAACAGCTGGAATAGCTGGCACCAAAAATATCTGCAAAAGCAGAAAAAAAGTCTTGGCTAAAGTTAGTGGCCGACCGGCCATTAAAGAGGCCGACCAGCCATTAGTGTAGCCAACCGGCCACCACTGATGGCCGATGGACACAAGCCCTGGCCGATGGGTTGTAGGGCTGGCTGGCAGACCACCTTCTTCCTCCAAAAGCAAAGATGCAAGTCCTTAGTGCACAACCAAGCAGAAGACAGACAAGTCGAGAGGTCTGAAGGCAAGGCACTCCGCCAAGAACTTCAGGCGCTCTAAATGAACACAAGCATGGATGATCATCGAGTGTTCAAACAATGACGTCCAAGTCTTGAGGACGGTCAAAAATGGGGTGTCTACAGTTACCATAATGACTAAATAATTAAATTTAGTCTTACATTCTCCCACTTGGCCTATATGATAACATACATCAAGATTTAATAAGGTAAACATTAGGCGCGCAATAAACTATATCCAACCTTACTTTAATTTGGTCATCATCGTAATACTATAATTAAATAGTTCACTAATGCGAGTCATTGCGGTTCTACACCAATATGTACCACAACACTAACAACTAGTTTAATATAGTCCTTAAGTGAGGAGTGTATTTAAAAGGTTCAATAATGTCTTTTTATCAAAGACTATTCCTATTATCATTCATTCATTGTCATACATGTACGTACAGCATTCATAACAGGAAATATATCACAAACACAGTTAATGAGATCTCAATGTGTCAAATAACACAATTAATCAAAAACAACTATTATGGATTACATTCAAGACCCATTCAACTGACAAGTTTTTTAATTGTCTTTAAGAGTAATCCCTTCATCAATAGATTTGCACTCAAAAGTTATGTACTTATGTGTTTTATTGACACTTTCTATTTCTGAAATTCTTCTTTAATGACAAAGTATTTCAATTCTATGTATTTAGAATCATTAGAATACTTGTCATTATAAGAAAATAAAACAATTGCAAAATTATCACAATAAATTCTCAACGACTTGGCAACAAAAGTCGACAATCCCAAGTTCTAAGATAAAGTTTCACAATAACAATTCATGAATTGTGGTCTCAAAGCACACCACAAATTCAACTTTCACAGGAGATATTTATTATAGTTAATTTCACATTTTTCATGATATTTCTTCTTCACATAATAAGAACAAATAATCAAAAGTGAACTTTCTACTATCAATGTATAGCAATTCTGGTTTAGACACGACCCATTTTGTATTATGGACTCGGGTTTATGGTTTCATATTGTTGTTCATGTCTTACTTCCCTTTTACTTCCTCAAATTTGGCTATGGGATTGTAGTGGTTGTGTTTAAAACAGGTTGGTTGCTTGGTTTTCAAACTCTTGTTGCCTAGAATTTTACTCTTCCGCTCAAGTAGCATTTCTTGTACTCGAGCGGGTTTGAGAACTCTTAGTACTTTTGCAGTTCTGAAAAACTACTAGGAGAGTATATTCTACACTCGAGCGGTCCTTTCTGCGCTCAAGCGGGCTCAGCTCGAGCGGCCATTATTGCGCTTGAGCGTTGGTCTATTGTCTGCAAAACTATTGAGAGTGTGTATTCTGCGCTCAAGCGAGACTTCTTGTGCTCGAGCGAAACAACTTATTGTGTCTGACGCTTGAGCGTCACTTCTTGCGCTTGAGCCGACTGTGCGTATATCAGTTTGCAGCAGCCCTTTTCTTTATCACTTTTTCATATCTTTTCTCTCAAAACCCTAAAATTGAAACTCTCTCTCTCTAAAACCTACATTTTCTCTATATTTTAATCTAGATCTAGTGTTTCTCCGCCCGTGTCCCTTTGTTAAAAAGGTAGAGCACGTTGTGAGCTCTCTTTTCATCCAAACAAAAGTGGATTTCGGTTCATTTGAGGTTTCTCCGCTTTTTCCTTGATCTCTAGCTTCGAGGTAGGGACTTTCTACACTCTTCTATGAGTTTTAACTTAGTTATTTATTGATGTGTAAAGAATATTGGAATTTTGGTTGATTTTGAACAAACCTAGGGTTTTGGTTTAAAATCAAAAGAGGGGTTTTCAAATATATGTATTGAAATGGTTATGAGAGTAGATGTGAGGTTGTGTTGTGATAAATTTGTTGATTTTGGTACCCGGGGTGGATTTTGGAAGAAATGTGGGTTTGCCCTAAAATGTTTCAAATAATTATTTTGTATAAATAAATGAAATTGGTATTGGAAATATGAAATTGGATGAATGTTTACATAGATGGTAGAGTTAGATATGCATTACTTCTCACCTATGGAAATTTGGATAATTTATTTGTCACGACCCAAACCCGCCTCTATAGGTTTAGCGTCGTAACCGGCCAATAATCCGAAGATTACCTACGGCCTCAAAGACAAAATTCAAAATATTTAAATTTAATCGGGGCTTGAAACGGAAGCAAAACAAGAATACTAATGTCCAATGGGCTATGCGAACATGATCAATTGTAGTAATTAAAACATTTTTAACACATTTTTATGTATACATGTATGAAGACATATCTTATAACATATCTCACACACTTTATGAAGGACTTTTAACAAAATAAAAAGACCAACTCAAGCCTGGCAAATAAAAATAAAGCCTCTACATAGAGGTACTTCTTGGGTGGCTTGACAAAGAGGCAGATTCCAGGGCAAACTTTAACGTTGATCCTCCAGTTGTTCACCTACATATATATATATATATAAAGAGTGAGCTAACGCCCAGTAAATAACACCAAAGTAAAGAGGTTGTATGAATGAGATTCTTAATTAAGTAAATCACATTAATACATATTACATGTAAATCAAAATTAGAACGACTTCGGGTCCATCATTTCCATATTCATATTTATGTGCATATTCATATTCATGATCATGATCACCTTTTCATTCAAACAACATTTGGCCCATTACATTCATATTCATATTCGGCCTTTGGCCCATCATAATTTTCAAACGGCCTTTGGCCCATCATATTGTTCAAACGGCCTTTGACCCATCGTTATTTTCAAACGTATCAAATGGCAAACGGCCTCAGGCCCAATTCATACTCTTATCAGACGTATCAAATGGTCTCAGGCCCAATTCCGACATATCAAACAGCCTTGGGCCCAAATCATATTCTTCACAGAGCCTTATACAAAAATTAGGCATATAGAATACTCATTCATAATTCAAATCAACAAATCCATGAAGCTTATACAGAAGTAGCATTTGGAAAATAACATACTTGAAAATATCTTTACTAAGATATTACTCACAGTGTTCAGATGCCTGGTTCATCTTTATAGTTGACCCTATACAATTCATAACACACATAAAAATTGGGTCACAATACAATTCATTCCGTTCTTTAATTCATTTAGTTCTCTCAGGCTCTTTCTAACTCTTTAGTTCATTTATAATGATCAATACATGCCTAAGAGTGCTTAGAAGTGAAAGAGAACGGAAATTGAAATATGAAATAGTTTTTCAAAATTTTATGAAACAGGACTCTTCGCTCGAGTGCAACATTAGTCGCTCGAGCGGACCCCTTGGTTTGTAAAAATACTAGTTGCTTGAATTCTACGCTCGAGCGACAACTTCTTCGCTCGAGCGATGATGACGAATTCTGGGTTTTCCAGAATGTTGTTTAAATTTCAAAACACATTACCAAGGCTCCAAATTCATGCATGACTCACTCAGATATGCAGAAACATTCCCAATTACATATATTTGAAGTTAGTTCCACTTATACTTCAAAATTCCATGACTTTAATTGAAATTTAAGCCTTGGATTTCATGTTTTAAAAATCATCTTTCAATTCTTTCTTTGTTTTATGAAACATAAAATTGAAGCTATAAAGCCCTTTAAAAAATATTTGCATGTATGAAATTTAAATCAAAATCAAGCTAATTTTTAATTCTCAAATATAAATTATAATTTATTTCCATATTTGTCCAAATTTAAATTTAATTCATTTTCTTCATATCAAGTCCAATTTCAAACCCACAAATTCTAAAACATGAATTGATTTTCCAAAACTCTTAAAAAATCATGATGCATGTACAATTGAAACTCAATTTCATGTTAAGACAACTAAATTGAAACCCAAAGTGATTAATTTCTAAATTAATTTCCATAAATTTGAACCTAACTCTTTTGCATGGATCAAATCTTCAATAAATCCGTGTTGCATGTAACTTATAGAACTCAATTCAAGAATAATTCTCTAAATTGAACTTAAATTTAACAAATTTAAAGAATCATAACTCATGTTTTTCAACCTAACTTGATTGAACATGCAAAATCCAATTTCTATGAATTTATATTATTAATCCTCAAATCTCTATTTTAATCTTCTCAAATCCACCTTCAATCAATTTTTGTCTAGATTAATTAAACAACACTAGAAAAAGGATGGAATTTCTTACCTTAAGATGAATTTTTCATAATTTTTAACTTGAATTTTGGTATCCCACAAAACCCTCTTCTTCCCTTTCTTCTTCCTTTATGACATTCTCTCTATTTTTCTTCTTTACGATGCTCTCTCTCTCTCTCTCTCTCTCTCTCTCTCTCTTTCTCTCGGCTGAGTTTGGGTTTCCAGTATAAAGTTTATAGAATGCATATACACAACCTTTAAGGAGGTCACTACAACAAAACAATTCATTCCCAATCTTTCTAGAATTTTCCATTATTTTATTTTATGATTAGGATTAGAATTGTGGGAGCCAGAAAAATATCCTAGCTATAGAGATAAAATATCCTAAACAAATATCATCGATCCCTTATAAAAGGAGGAGAGCCCATACACAAGAGGTATGCCTTTTTCCCTACACTTCACACCGAATATAGTGCAATCTTTGCGCTCAGCACAGAGCACCATCACCCTCGCCCAAGGCTTATAATACCGTGGCCTACACCCTCACCTGGTGGTTATAATAATGTGGCCCATCGTTATAGAGATAGTATTACTCATTGGGCTTTAGCTCACTTCTCTCCCTTATATACATATAGTCATACATACATACATACATTCTAGGGGATTTAATCAAGCCACATCGCTTGCCAATGTGGTCCAGGAGTGAGACCTACATCAACTACGCATTATCCATCAAAGATCTAGCATCTGTTTATGTCACGAACTCAGAACAAAAAACTTCCACTTCTTGTGTTAGAGAAAGCGAAAGTTTTGGGGCTATTGTGGGAGCCAGAAAAATATCCTAGCTATAGGGATAAAATATCCTAAACAAATATCATCGATCCCCTATAAAAGGAGGAGAGCCCATAGACAAGAGGTATGCCTTTTTCCCTACACTTCACACACAACACTCTTTACAATTCTTGATCTATATTCTTCATTCATGGATTCTAACTTCATCGTCGGAGTGTCCCCGGCCGGTAACCCCGGTTGGGTGGCATCATTCATATTTAGCTCTTGCAGGTTCATGGGACTATCTTCGTTGAATCTCAACAACAGTCCATGTGAGGGATTATTCTGGGACTCACAAGATTAATCACTAATTATCCATTAGCTTAATTAATCACCACTGAGTTTTAATTAATTTTGATTAATCATGAATCTCACATAATTTACATAATTTTATAACTTAATTAATTCTAATTAAAACTTAATTTATTCATATTAAATTTTATTAATCTCCCAAATGGTCCCTGTGGGGATGTGGTTTGGAAATACTCTTCAGATCTTGGGGGACGCTCGTGATCCTCAGCTGGTCACCTGAAAAGGAATGAACACTTCGGTCGGGGGTGCCGAAATTAGCACTCTGACGGATAAGTTAGTGTATACTCTCTTGATTGCTTGTATCTTAAGTTAAGCATGCTAATTCTCACATACCTCTCTTTGGTTGTTGTTCTTCTATTTATATACGCTCCTGGTCTTCTAGGTAGGGCCCGCTCTTGATCTGTCATGTACTTATTCACTCGGCCCCCTATTATGCCGTACTACAACTTTTAATCGGCCCCCTATCGACTTATTCGGCACATGAAACGTCAGGGGATGGGCCGAATGCATACTATACACAGGCACGGAAAATATACCCTGCCTATCTGCGTCTGCTATTATTCGGCTACCACGATTGCCCCCCGAACAATCCACTAACTCTGTTTAGTCGGCGTGTTTGGTTTCGATCTTGAAAAGTCAAAATTTCGGCAGTTAACCTCATTCCAAAGCGTGTCAGAACGCACATGTTTTCTAATCATCATTACGAGTTCCCGCCTCTTTGTACGCTTCCTCCATTTAATATGGTTTAAAACTTTGTCTCTTCGAATGTATACTTTGAATACTCAAGATTTTTTTGGCTTGCCTTCTAGTACAACTCCTTTAACTCGCGACCTCTACAACTCTCTTCTGTCTCTCATTATTCCTTTCGCTCCCTGTAAGTTCTCTTCTCTTTCACTCCCAATACCATTTTCTTGTTTACTATTAGTTTTACATAACCCTTAGGCTGAATACGATGGCAAGAAATTTGAAAGCACTCCTTTCTCCGGATCGAATTTTCAGCTTCCGACGCCATTGTTCCATCCCTGATGACGTTCATTTGTCACTTGTGAAAGACAGCACCACCGATATACAGAGGATCGACGAGAGCACAATTATCTTTCCTCTCCTATCGATTGTTGAAGGTGGCGTCCGTTTTCCCCTTCATCCATTTTTGAGAGCCGTCCTTCGACATTGGGGCCTAATTCCTTCCCAGCCTAACGTGAATTTTTTTCGTATCATAATGGGGATCGTAGAATTAAACCGTCGTCTTAGGATTAACCTAGGCATTCCTGCGATTCGACATTGCTATGTCTTAGCCAAGTCCACTGGCTGTCTAGGATGCTATTTCCTTAGGGCCAAGGACACCGATCATCATTTAGTGACCATGCTTGCCAGCTCTGGCAAGCGTGTTGGCGACGTGATGGTCGTTGTTCAAGGCAATTGGGAAGTCGGCGAGGGTCAAGATCGCCTGGATCCCGTGCCAAGGCGAAAAGGCGATCCAAGTGGCCGTATAGCTCATTCTAGTTACTTATATTTTCGCATGTGTATTCGGCTCTCCTTTCATGTACTTACCATTTTGTTTGTGCAGGCAACGCGTTGAAGAAAGTGTTGGTTTTGGTCGACGACGCTGTAATTGCAGATATTAAAACCACTCTGCAATTCGTTGGCCGTCCAAACCTTCAAAAGCAAGGAAGGACGGCCTATATTCTCTTACGCTACACGCCATCCTACGCAACATTTTCGGCAGCAGACCATAGTCCAGTCCTAAGAGGCGAAGATCATCTTACAGCCCTCATTTTCTCCAGCTTTAAAAATCTGAAGGAGATCGGTTTAGAGGACTCTGATTCGGAACAAGCAGAAGAACAAGTAGCCGATCAGATTGCCGAGGACCCGGACTAATTGGAAACCGAGGTAGAAGAAGCCCTCAATTCGCGTTTAAGGAGGTTGGACTGAATTTGTCCGACCCTCCATCCACGTCCAGCCGAGGGGACGTTTTCGAGGAAATTTTCACAAACTTAGGAGATCTTTCTCGCGCTTACCCAGAGGATATGGCTGGGGAATCACTTCAACAACTTGCACGGAAGAAGAACGCCGAAAGGATGGCCGCCAGGCGGAGGGCCGAGGCTGTCCGATCGGAAACTCCAACCGTCGCGGTCGCTGAGTCTACACCAGCCATGGATGCCAAGTCTACTCCTCCGGTTACTTCCGAAGAGACGGCTTAACCTGAAATGGTCGAGATGGAGTTGGTGGGGCAATCCAACGAGGGTGAACAAAGGGGCGAAAAGCGCCTCGCCGATCGAGAGGCCGAGTGTAGACACCCCATTTTTGACCATCCTCAAAACTTGGACGTCACCATTGGAACACTCGGTGATCATCCATGTTCGTGTTCGTTTTGAGTTCCCGGAGGCCTCGGCGGCGCGCCTTGCCTCAGGATCTCTCAACTCGTTTGTTTTGTGTTTGGTTTTGCACCAAATACTCGTGCTTTTGCTTTGAGGGGCAGGGAATGGATTGTTGGCCATCCCCACACCCCACCGGCCTTCCCTTTACATCACCGGCCATTCATTGCTGCCACCGGCCATGGTTTCTTAATACCAATGGCCGGTCGGTACTTTATGTGGCCAGCCGGCACTTTGTTTGGCTGGTGACTTTTTTTTGCTGGCCGGTGTGACCCTTTTGCACCCTTCAGGCATGGTGCATGCCAGCTGGAATGCACCAACACTCTTCCCCATGCATAGTGTGGTTGTTATGCACCTTTTGCACCCTTTTGGTCTAGCTTCTTGAGGAAGCTTCGACCTTTGTCTTAGCTTCCTCAAGAAGCTTGGCCAGCTGTCCCAGCTTCCTCAGGAAGCCTTGCCCCTTTTGCCCCCTTTGACCCTTTTTAGTTTAGCTTCTTGGAGAAGCTTCAAAACATCTCCCTTGTCTATTTAAGGACCCCTCCTCCTCCATTGTCAAGGGTTGAACAAAAAAAACCAGAGACATACATATACATATCTGTCATATACATTCTCTCTCTATATCTCCCTCTCTCTCATCCTTTGTGTGTGTTTGGAGGCCTAAAAAGTGTGTTTTTGCCTTAGTTTTGCACTAAGACACACACCATTACACCATACTTCGACCTTGAGGGGCTTGGAGGGCTTGTTCTTGATTTTTTGGACTGGTTTTGACCAGAGGAAGGTGGTTGATCTTGCTGTTCTTCAAGAGTTCTTCAAGGGTAACAATCTTACTTTAGTTTCCCCAATCTTGCACTAGTTTTTTACCTATCTTGCATGCTGATTTAGGCTTTGTGTATAACTAAAAAAAGTCTTGTATTTTCATGCTTAAGATTCTTCATTGAGGTTGTTTTGGTGTTGGGGGTCGACCTCCCCCTCTTAGGCCTCTTTTGGTCTCTTTTTGTGCTCTTTTGGCAAGCTTTGGTTATTCTTGTGTATTGGTCTTCTCACCACTGAAATCCAGTGGATTTTCAGTGGTGAAGAAGGAGGTTTGAGGTCTTGTATAGGGGGGGGACACCCCTCTCCCCTTTGTGACTCATTTATCCATGTTTTTGGCTCAATATGGTAGCATGCATGCTTAGTTGTTTATGACTCCATTTCAGAGGCTTTTTGGGTGTTTTGGGTCGTATTATATCTTTGTTACATGTTGGTTTGTTGACCCTTAGCATGCATTTTGTACTTGCTTTGTGTTCCTTCATTTTGCCTAGAAATATATCATGACATTTGACCACCATGCTCTCATGTTTTGACTTTACTTTGTGAAGTTCTTGGTCATATTTTTCCATGCTTGGGGTCTATTAGGTGCTGGTTTGGTCATATTTGATATGCTTTATATGGCTCCTTAGCATTCTAGCATGTTGGCATTGGTTATGTGAATCATGAGCATGCTTGGGTTAGGTTGTTTAAGTGATTTGGGGTCATCTCACATGCCATTTCAGTCCTTAATTCATGCTTGTATGCCCGCACTTATCATCCCTTTCATGCCTTGAAGAATTGTTTTGTTGTGCCTTGAAAAGGGGCCATTGTACATGCTTAAGTGTTTAAGTTTTGGGGCTGCCATATCAGTGGGTTTTGGGGGGTCATTTTGCATATTGAAACTCTATTTTGTGTTGGAAAGTTCATGCCATGAGTGCTTGGGGTAGTTGTGGTAGAATGCCCCTTGTCTTGGACCTATTGGTGTGCATGTTTGCATAAGCATTGGCTCATCATTTTGGGCATTTTGGCCACTGTTTGGAGGGTGGACTGAGGTCTGCCCCTTTGTACTTTAGGTCCATCCTTGCATGATTATATTGCATTGCTTTGATTTCATGCTTGCCTAGTATCACAATTACATGTTTGCGTATTGTTAGCTATTGCATTTCATGTCATAGTTTGCATGATGAGTTACATGGCATTACATCTTGTATGTTTGACACATCACATTGCTCATGTTGCATACTTGAGCCACCTTGCGTACATTGCATTGCATTGTTTGGTTTGGGGTGTCAAGCCAAACTTGAGGGGTGAGAAGTGGTCATACTCCAAGTGATGCAACACCTCTCAACCCTCGGTCGCCAAGACCCTTGATCTCAATACGATAGGGTGTTAGCTTTCATTTATGTGTTGCATGCATTTTACATTGAATGGCAAACTTGACTTCTTAGGCCATCATGCCTAATTGGTGGCCCGAGGGTCGAGGGTCATGCTCCCTTGAGTTCATCGCATGATAGGGAGTGTGTACATGCACGCATTGCTGTGAAATTTCCATGCCATGCACTGTCTGTCCTTTGTTGCTGTCAAAAATAGGGTTCTGCAGGAATTTATGGCTGGCCGGCCATATACAGTGCCGACCGGCCATCAATGGCTGGCCGGTGATTCAAGTTTTGGCCAATACTCTAATTACCATGGCCGGTGGCCTTTTGTTCTGGCCGGTGGCAATCCGGAGCACTCAGGGAGTAATTCAAAGCAGGTCTGGAAATTTGTATGATCCTCAGAGGGGCAGGGCAGTGTAAACAAAGGCAACAGTGCCATGGCAACGGGTTTCCGGGCAGTACGAGTCGAGCATGCATCATCCAAACGTTTCGAAGGCGGGGCTGTGGCCATTTTAATTTTGCATTTAATTTGTTAATTAATTAGGAGTTTTGTAATAATTAATTTAGTATTATTTATTCGGACTGTATTATTCTTTCGGTCCTTTCGTGTGAGGGCGTATTGTAATAAGTGTGTGTGGGTGTGTGTATGTCTTCCAATCCCACGTCTTTCTTCCCTTTTATTTATCCGCTTATGATGGTTAGACTAGGGCATATTTAAATTAGCATACCTTATGCTATGCATGCGTGCATCCATACATTTGTCTTACATGCACCGGGCTCGGTACATCATACTAACTGCACTTGTATTTCAATTCCAAGTTGAATACCTGTTAGTTGCAGCATTTCACATGCCATCTTTAGGATAGCCGAGCCTAAGAGCAAGAAGGAGACCAAAGCGATAAATGGCCCCGAGTTGAGGAATCAGACTCGATCCTTCCATTCACGATCCAACCAAGAATCAGAAATATGTCGATTTCCTTAGACTCTTCAGCTTTAAGGGACCCGGCTATGGCCTTGAGCATGGCCTCCTCGATATCCCTGCCGGTCGACAGAGCCGTATTTCGAGCGGAGCCAGATCTGATGCTAATTGCTTTGGCCGCTCAGTCGGCCCTATCGGTACGTTACTTGTTTTATCTGCAACCTTCCGTCTTTACGCATCCACGTTTGTAAATATTTTTTTAATTGTTTGCTGTTTCTTTGTTTTATAGGCGGTGGGCAGGATAGCCGAGATGGGCCGCCGTCACCACAACGCCGTAGAACAGATCGGCCTATTGAAAGCCGAAATTGACAGTGAATAGAACAAGGTTGTGGCGGTCCCTCAAAGGGCCAATCATGAGGCAGTGCAAGCGGCGGTGGAATGCGCCAGAGCCAACTTAGAGGCCAAGCGAGCTAGAAATTTAGATCAATTAAGGTTTGTCGCCAAGGAAAAGGCGAAGGCCAGCGAGGAGGCACTTAAGTTGGCCCAGGAGGCAATCACCAAGCTAGAAGCCGATTTGGAGGAATCGAGGAAGGCAAGGGAAAAGGCCGACTCTGAGATTTTCAAAGTGTTCCACGCTGGGCAAGAGGCCGCCTTGGAGAGCTACGCAGAAGAAGCACCAAAGTTTGAGAATCAGGGCTTCAAACACGGCTGGGTCAAAGCCCTCGCTGCTGTGAATGTGACATTGGCACAACCAATTCCATACGAGCAGGTGGACGTTGACCCGCTGGCGTCTGACCCTAAGGAATGATCAAGGCGTATTTTGGTTTTTTGTAGGCATCTTAGATGCATAGTTTTTTGTTAGTAGATTTTCATCTTTTTTGGATGTCAATCGATTTTCATGTGTAAAATGTCCGCTATTAGCGCCCAATTTATAAATGAAAATTTTCTATGCACTCAAGTTATTACTTATATTCTTTGTTATATGAGTACATAATTAAAAGAATCAGCAGTTAGAACAAAATGTCAAGACTACGTGAGACGACAAACTTATTAGCCGATTATATTAATGAATTTGATTGATGAATCTGAACATGAGTTTATGAGGGGCTGATAGATCAGTTCATGGGGCAGTTGGGGTACATAAGCCAATTATATTGATGAATCTGCCCTTGCCCCAGTTGGTTCATGAACTTGGAAGCCGAATAAAATGAACTCATGAATATTATGCTGATAAATCGATTCATGATGTAGAATGCCGAATAAAATGAACTCATGAATATTATACTGATAAATCGATTCATGACTTAGAACGCCAAATACACCAATTAGATTCACGAATCTGCCCTTGCCTAGCAGGTTCATGAATTGGAAAGCCGAATAAAATGAACTCATGAACATTGTACTGATTAATCAATTCATGGAGCGGCTGGGGCACTTAAGCTGACTATGTTGATGAATCTGCCCTTGCCCCAGCTTGTTCATGAATTAGAACGCCGAATACGCCGATTAGATTCACGAATCTGCCCTTGCCCAGCGGGTTCATGAACTGGAAAGCCGAATAAAATGAACTCATGAACATTATACCGATAAATCGATTCATGGAGCAGCTGGGGCACTTAAGTCGACTATGTTGATGAATCTGCCCTTGCCCCAGCTTGTTCATGAATTAGAACGCCGAATAACAGAGGTTCATGGGGCAGCTGGGGCAAATACACCGATTAGATTCACGAATATGCCCTTGCCCAACGGGTTCATGAACTGGAAAGCCGAATAAAATGAACTCATGAACATTGTACTGATAAATCGATTCATGGAGCGGCTGGGGCGCTTAAGCCGACTATGTTGATGAATCTGCCCTTGCCCTAGCTTGTTCATGAATTAGAACGCCGAATAACAGAGGTTCATGGGGCGGTTGGGGCACATGACTTAATCGGCGCTGGGCTGTTGAGGTTTTAATATTAATGAGATCACCTCGGAGGTGCTACCCCAGTAGGGAATAAATGGGTGTGTACTTCGTGCATGAAGGTCCGATTTATATGCTCAGAGTCAGTAATTCAGTCCAGTTCTTTGAGGAAGATTAAACAAGTGCGAATGTCAAATAGACTTTTCTTCAACAGCAGAGGAGAAGCGAAGACATTAGCTGAGCTGGGAGGAGATATGAGTCGAAGTGGCGAACCTTCGTGCACGGGAAGTAGGACTTTGAGGGATCGGGAGAGACACCAATCTCCTCGTCATCGAAGTAGGTCGCCTAGGAGGGACAAGTAGCCATGGGGCAGATCTCCTCAACCTCGTTCTGGAAAGGAATCCGATGCGACACTGCGCCCATTAAGTTTTGCGGTCTTCGTGGGGAATAGACCAATGACAGAGGCGGACTCAATCGTTCGTGATCCAAATGTGGCAGTCGAGTTCGCTCGATAGATCTTTCCACCTGAAGTCCAACAGTCGATGGTAGGTCGGGAGGATTCCGACGTGTTTCGTGAAGGCGTTCATGGGGCAGTGAAGGGGCTATACACCGCTTATGAAATCGGCATGCATCTTCGTGTCGCTCGGTGGGATATAGCACAGAGAGATGAATGCATTCAGAACCTAGAAGCTCGCGCAGAGAAGGCCGAGCGTGAATTAAGGAAAATCAAGTCCGTCGGGTCTCAATCGGCTGGCCATCCCAACCCGGTTGTGGAAGAGAGGGTGACCCAGAGGCTGATAAGTGATGCCATTGCCGATCAGAACATGGCTAGCATATTTGCGATCGAGACTGCGAGGTCCACGGCCTATGAAAAAGGCTTCCATGATGGCCGAAAGGTCAGAATACAGAAGGCCATTGAGAAACTTGCTGAAGAAGTTTGCCGATGTGAAAATCGTGGATTTAAGCATGGCTGGATCAAGGCACTTCAGCAAGCTGAGGCTCTCGGGGCGGCAAGTGTGGATTCAGCATTGCCGTTGTACTAGTGGGATGATTTCCCCTTTTCCGCTTTCGAAGTTGAGAAGAGTGACGATGAGGGAGCCGTCGAGTAGTAGTAGACATTGTAATGTTTAAACGCAGATTGCGTGCAAAATTATGTAATTGTTGGAAAACTTAATAAAACGCTTGGCTTTTCAGTGTTAGTGTACTTTTTACTTATGTTAGTACATTTCATGCTGATCGATTAATCTAAGGACATATTTTATTTTGAATGTTTGCACGTTTCAGCCTACGTTTGTACGGCTTATTCCATTTCATTTTGAATGTTTGCATGCATAATTGAGCACCTCATTTTGAATGTTTGTATGTTTTAATTTGTTTATGCGGTTTGCGCCGGCTCAACTTAATTAAGCATTTGATTTTGAATGTTTGTATGCTTTAACTTCCGTCGTGAAGGGCGCTCCGAATCTGGAGACTGATTCGGCCCAAATGTGTCATGCACGAATGAGACACCGAATCCGGAGTCTTATTCGTCTTCTAAGTGTCACATACGAATGGCGCTCCGAATCCGGAGGATTAATTGGCCCATAAGTGTCATTCACAAATGGGGCTCCGAATTCGGAGACTTAGTTTGGTCAATCATGATATCCACGAACGGCGCTTCAAATCCGGAGGCTTAATCGGCCCAAAGATGCCATACACCAATGGGGTTCCGAATCCGGAGACTTTAGTTTGGCCAATCGTGATATCCACGAAGGGCGCTCCAAATCCGGAGGCTTAATCGGCCCAAAGGTGCCATGCACCAATGGGGCTCCAAATCTGGAGGCTTAGTTTGGTCAATCGTGATATCCACGAAGAGCGCTCCGAATCCGGAGGCTTAATCGGCCCAAAGATGACATGCACCAATGGGGCTCCGAATCCGGAGGCTTAATTTGGCCAATTGTGATATCCACGAAGGGCGCTCCGAATTCGGAGGCTTAATCGGCCCAAAGATGACATGCACCAATGGGGCTCCGAATCTGGAGACTTTAGTTTGGCCAATCGTGATATCCACGAAGGCCGCTCCGAATCCGGAGGCTTAATCGGCCCAAAGGTGCCATGCACCAATGGGGCTCTGAATCCGGAGACTTTAGTTTGGCCAATCGTGATATCCACGAAGGCCACTCCGAATCCGGAGGCTTAATCGGCCCAAAGGTGCCATGCACCAATGGGGCTCCGAATCCGGAGGCTTAGTTTGGCTAATCGTGATATCCACGAAGGGCGCTCCGAATCCGGAGGCTTAATCGGCCCAAAGATGACATGCACCAATGGGGCTCCGAATCCGGAGACTTAGTTTGGCCAATTATGATCTCCACGAAGGGCGCTCCGAATCTGGAGGCTTAATCGGCCCAAAGATGACATGCACCAATGGGGCTCCGAATCCAGAGACTTAGTTTGGCCAATTGTGATATCCATGAAGGGCGCTCCGAATCCGGAGGCTTAATCGGCCCAAAGATGACATGCACCAATGGGGCTCTGAATTTGGAGACTTAGTTTGGCCAATCGTGATATCCACGAAGGGCGCTCCGAATCTGGAGGCTTTTGAACTCAATTGCACGATGAGAAAACAAGAAGCTTTGCATTGCAAAAGTGAGATATGTACAAGTATTAAGCCCCACAAGTCAGGTCAATGATAGAATTTACGTAAATGTGTAGAATTCCAAGGCTGTGGCAGACTCCTTCCAAACATGTCTTTGAGCCGACATGCCCCTACTCCCGCGATCGAATTGATCTGATAGGGGTCGTCCCAGTTAGGACCCAATTTTCCATCAGCCGGTTTCCTAGCAGCTGGAAGTACTTTCTTCAGGACCAACTCTCCTGGTGTGTAGCGGCGCAGCTGAACACGTTGATTATACGACTTAGCAAGCTGCTGCTGGTACCGTGCCATGGAAGCAAGGGCACGGTCTCTTCGTTCTTCAATCAGAATCAAATCCAATGCCAGCATCACGTCGTTTCAGCCCATATCAAAAACTTTTGATTTCAGGGTTAGGAGGCCGATCTCCAGGGGTATGATTGCCTGGGTTCCAAAGCACAAAGCAAACGGCGTTTCCCTAGTGGATCGCCTCGGCGTAGTTCGATGAGCCCACAATACACTCGGCAATTCTTCGACCCATTTACCTTTAGCTTTCTCGAGCCTCTTCTTGATGCCGTCCAAGATGGATTTGTTAAAGGCTTCGGCTTGACCATTGCTCTATGGGTAGGCCGGAGTCGAAAAGTAAGGCCAGATACCATACTTGCTGCATAGCTCTCGGTAGACGCCACAATCAAACTGGGTGCCGTTGTTTGAGATAAGTGCTCTTGGAATGCCGAATCGTGTTATGATATTTCTCCATACAAAGCGTTTAACGTCAGCATCTCGAATGTGCGTTAGTGTCTTCGCTTCGACCTATTTTGTGAAGTAATCTGTCGCAACGATCAAGTATGGCTTGTTCCCTGGGGCCCTCAGCAATGGTTCGACGATATCAAGTCCCCATTGGGCGAACGACCAGGGACTGGTGATAGAACTTAACTTTTCGGCAAGCAGATGGGTTAACGGGGAGAACTTCTGGCATTGTTCACTTTTTTCACATAACATTCGGCATTGGCTCTCATTGTCGGCCAATAATACCCCTGTGTTATAGCTCGATGGGCCAAAGAGTGCCCGCCAGAATGGGCACCACAGCTACCTTCATGTATTTCAGTCAGGAGTTCCTCAACTTTATCCGCATGAACGCATTCCAGGTATGGACCAGAAAGGGATTTTTTATAAAGCTTTCGTTGCGGATCCAAGTAATATCGTTGGGCTTTGTTTCGTAGCTTGTGCGCTTCTTTCTTGTCCGCTGGGAGCTGTTCAGAGGACAGGAATGCAGCAATGGAGTCCATCCAACTCGGTCCTGACTCTATGACATTGACTTGGACTTCCTCAGAAGGGCCAATACTCAGCTCTGGGATGAAACCAACTTCAATGGTCCGTTTAATCTCTGAGTTGATGGCGGAGGCTAGGCAAGCCAGGGCATCCGCATGTGTGTTTTGGTCACGGGTTATTTGGTTCAGTTCATGATGGTCAAATTTTGCCAGCAAGAAATTTGCCGTTTTCAAGTAAGCGGCCATTTGATCGTTTCTTGCTGCGTACTCCCCCTTTAGCTGATTGATCACCAATTTTGAATCGCAAAATATAAGCAGACGCCGAGCACCTATGAGATGTGCATTGCGCAAGCCGGTTAGAAGGGCTTCGTATTCGGCCTTGTTATTTGATGCTTCGAAGCCGAGTTTGACAGCCTGCTCAATTATTGCCCCGTCGGGAGCCATTATCACTACTCTGGCCCCGCTGCTGTGTTGATTGGACGATCCATCACAGTATAACTGCCAAATGTTCCCAATATAAATTCTCCAGTTCGGCTTAAGTTGAATTTCATCAGATTTGAAGTCAGCAAGACCCCCAGTGAATTCGGCCACAAAGTCGGCAATCACCTGTCTCTTGATTGAGGTTCTAGGCAAAAACTGGATATCGTACTGGCCGAGTTCAAAAGCCTGCTTTGAAACGCGCCCTGATGCTTCTGCACTACGGAGTACCGATTGGAGGGGGTGGTCCGTTAGTACCCCGATGGTATGCCCCTGAAAGTAATGCATCAGCTTTCTTGCTGCCATGACGAGGGCCAGAATGAGTTTTTCCAACGGAAGGTAGCGTGTTTCGACGTCAACCATTGCCTTGCTCACATAATACACTGGCCGCCGCTCCCCCAACTCCTCCTTTATTAGTACGACGCTGACGGCCCTGTCGGAAACCGCCAGATACAAAATGAGCGGGTCGCCTGCCGAAAGTGTTGTCAAGAGTGGAACTGATCAGAGGTAGGTCTTGAGGCCATTGAAAGCGGCTTCGCACTCGGAGGTCCATTCAAAAGCCTTACCTTGCCGTAGTGTATGAAAGAATTGTCGGCAGCGATCTGTGGATCGACTGATGAACCTGTTGAGTGCGACGACCATCCCCATCAATTTTTGAACCTCTTTCACTGAACGAGGGGAGCCGAGCTCCAAGATTGCTGTGATTTGCCTCGGGTTGGCTTCGATTCCTCGGTGGTTGACAATGTAACCCAAGAATTTGCCAAAGCCGATCCCAAACGCACATTTGGAAGCGTTGAGCTTCATTTTGTGTTTGCGTAAAATGCCGAATGTCTCTTCCAGATCTGCTAGATGAGTTTGCTCTTCCTTGGACTTGACCACCATATCGTTAATGTACACTTCCATAGTGTGGCCGAGTTGCTCCTTGAACATGGCAGTGACTAGTCTTTGGTAAGTTGCCCCTGCATTCTTCAGCCCAAAAGGCATAACCTTATAGCAATAGGTTCCTCTTGGGGTGAGGAATGCAGTTTTGTCTTGGTCCTCTGGATGCATGGCAATTTGATGGTAGCTTCTGTAAGCATCGAGGAAGCTCATGCGCTTATGACGTGCTGTCGCATCTACAAGTTAGTCTATTCTGGGGAGGGGAAAACAATCCTTGGGGCAAGCTTTGTTTGGGTCCTTGAAATCAACGCACACTCGCCAAGTCCCATTTTTCTTCTTCACAACCACAGTATTAGAGAGCCATGTAGGGTAGGTCACTTCCCTGATTGCCCCAGCGTCAAGCAACCGGTCAACCTCTTCAACAACGACGGCAGTGTGCTCTGCGGTTGACCGTCAGCTTTTCTGAATGATTGGCTTACATTTAGGGTCAACATTCAAACGGTGCTGCAAAACAGACGGATCTACACCCGGCATCTCATATGGAGTCCATGCAAATACATCAAGGTTGCCGAGCAGGAAGGAAGTTAGCTGCTGTCTGTCGGCTTGATTCAGGGAGGCGCCGACCATGAAGAACCTGTCTGGGTATCCGTTGATTTCAACTCGATCTAGGGCTTTCGTGGCCTTTTCACTTGGGAGCCGCCCAACATCGTCGAGGCTCTATCGATTGGTCACTTCAATAGAGTTCACTTGCAACTCCTTTGGGGTCTTTTCAGCAAGGAGAGAACATGCTTGTGCCGATTTCTAGGAGCCACGGATTTGCTCAATGCCGCGTTCTGTCGGGAAGCGCAACAGTTGGTGATAAGTGCTTGGCACGGCCTGTATAGTATGTAACCAAGTTCGCCCCATGATGAGATTATACGGTGATGGCAGCTTGACGACCAAGAATTCCATATCCACTGTTCGGGAGCCCGCTCGAATGGGTACTGTGATTTTCCCCATCAGGTATTCTGAATTGGCATTGAAGCTGAATAGTGGATAAGGAGCTGGAGAAAGATCCGATTCGGAGAAGCCGAGTTTGGTGAATGTCTTGTAATACATAACTTCGGATGTGCTCCCTGGGTCAATGAGTACGTGCTCAACGATGAATCGGTTTACGCGTAACTCGATTACCAGGGGATCAATGTGGGGAAGTGTCACGCCAGCCAAATCCGAATCATCGAAAGCAATGCTCGCAGCTTCATGGGGCCGTTTAGCTGGAGTGAGTTGATTTTGAGGGTCAGGATTCGACTGAATCGTATGCATCGCGAATGACATTGGCAGGCTATATATCATGTGGATCACGCCGAGTGGAGGTGAATCTTGTCTTAAGGCTATTGCTTTGGTTGAGTTACCTTTTCGGACGTACTGTTGTAGCCGTCCATCTTGTGCCAATTCCTCCAGGTGATCCTTCAGTGCATAACAACTCTCAGTATCATGGCCATGATCCTTGTGATATTCGCATCGCCTATCCCGTCTTCGCGTGTCGGGAGGTCCCACCATTTTCGACGGCCATTTGAAGAACGGAAGGTGTTGAATTTTGGACATAACTGCGCTAATCGGCTCTGAAACTCCATATATTTCTTATCGGCGCGCCTTGTGCGCCTGCTATCGACTTGCAATTGTTTATTTGCTCGGTGGGAGCATTGGTCGCTTGATCGGCGAGAATCCCGTCTCTTGTCTCGTTTAGCCTGATGCCGTGGTTCAGGGCTCTGAGGTGGTACAGAATTTAACGGCTGAGCAATTTCAGAAGGAGCCGTCTTGTTGGCCACATTTTCGGCTTTAACCCGCAAGGCGTCATCTTCCACTTTACAGTATTCCTCAACTTTCTTCATCAACGACCAGACTGTTTTGGGGGGCCGTCTAGTCAAAGAGCTGCGGAGGGCACTGTCGGGATGTAATCCCATCTTGAAGGCGGTAATGGCCATGGAATCATTGTAAGCATCATCTACCAGATTAAAACACTCCCAATACCGCGTTGAATACGCACGAAGAGTTTCCCCTGATTGAATCTCCATTGCCCAGAGGGAATCGACTTGCTTTGGCTGGACCTCATTAGTGATAAACCTCGCCTTGAAGAATTTTTGGAGTTGGTGGAAGCTCTTGATCGAAGCCAGCTCCAGTTTATAATACCACCTGACAGCCAGTGGTCCCAAACTGCTCGAAAATATTTTGCACATGAGAGCCTCGTTGACTGCATGCAGTGTCATGGCTTGCTTGTAATGGCGGATGTGATCGGTGGGGTCTGATTTACCATCGTACAAGGTGAATGACGGTGCTTTGAATTTCTTGGGTAGCATTGCCCTTGTAATTCGTCGTACAAAGGGATCGTGCTGGTCTTCTTCGTCTGAACTGTTTCTTCTTTGCTTATGCCTTATACGTGGACTCTCTTAAGAGGAATTGGTAGTTTCGGGTCGTCCCTTCTTCTTGGGCTCCAGGGATAATGAGTCGGAGTCGCTATCAGTGTCTTGTTGTCGGGCTCCAGGTCGTCGACCACCTGTCCTCAGAGGTCGTTCCGGATCTTGGCGTACAACTTGTTTGGACTTCGCCACTTCCAAGGCTAGATCCTGACGGAGATATTCGTTCTCAGCGATCATGTTCTCCAACCTCTGCTCGTTTTGTTTTTCTTGTTCCATAATCGCTTACATTGTCTCATGCTCTGAAGTCGAGGGTGAGGCGAAGTTCAAGGCGTGTCTTGCGGCGATAGTCTTCGGTCCAAGCATGTTTGTTGGAGTGAGGTCGTCTCTCTGTGTGGTTTTGTCAGTGACTATCGAAGGGTCTTCCATTACGCCCGCCATGGATGTATTTGAGTATTCTCACAGACGGCGCCAATTGTGGGGATGTCGTTTGGAAATACTCTTCAGATCCTGGGGGACACTCGTGATCCTCAGCTGGTCACTTGAAAAGGAATGAACACTCCGGTCGGGGGTGCCGGAATTAGCACTATGACGGATAAGTCAGTGTATACTCTCTTGATTGCTTGTATCTTAAGTTAAGCATGCTAATTCTCGCATGCCTCTCTTTGGTTGTTGTTCTTCTATTTATATACGCTCCTAGTCTTCTAGGTAGGGCCCGCTCTTGATCTGTCATGTACTTATTCACTCGGCCCCCCATTATGTCGTACTACAACTTTTAATTGGCCCCCTATCGACTTATTCGGCATATGAAACGTTAGGGGATGGGCCGAATGCATACTATACACAGGCAGGGAAAATATACCCTGCCTATCTGCGTCTGCTATTATTCGGCTACCACAGTCCCAAATATCAAATTAAACTCATTTCCATCATCAATCTTAGCTTTCCAAATCACTAAAGCCTTCAATTTCATATCAAACCCAAAATCCTTATCAATAAATTACATATTTAAATTGGACACCTCATAAATAAATTTAATTCATAATAATCTTAATTCCTCAAACCTTATAACGTAATTAATTTGATTAACTCCAATTCGAACCCAATTAATCAAATCTTAAATTTACTAAACTGAATCGAATTTTAATTAGGCTCCCAAATAGGTCAATACTTGAAATCAAACTGATTCAATTAATTAATTTCACTTTCTTAAGCCATTTGGACCTTAAATTTCTAATCTCAAAATAAATCATTATTAAAATCACTTACCGATTGGGCTTTATAATCCTCGTAAATCCCAAATTAAATCAGAATAACGACTAATTAAAATCCAAATCTCCTTAAATAATTAAATGCCAAATATAATATGTAGTGGGGTTGTCACATTATCTGTCTTGGAGAATGCATATCTGTTTAGAAATATCTGTTTGGGCTATCGGTGGATGATAGCTATGATTGTTGTAGAAATTGCATAAAGATTAGGTAAATTGAAACTAATCCCTTATTCGTTGTCATTGAATATGACTATGTCTTTAATACATTGTAAATGTATGATGTTTAGGAGAAGAAAGATGATGTACTCCATACTTGGGAGAAGAAAGGGGATGGACTCTAATGAATTAAGTTGGCCTGTTGTGGATGCGCCCCGAGGACTCCCGAGAAGATCTCATTTTGTTCTCTAGCATACCACTGTTCGGACTCAAATGTCACGGTTTTGAATCTAGTCTCGCAAAGTGCAATGCAAGACCGATAAATCACCAAAGAGTCCAAATCCGGCAAATCGTTTTAGAAAACTGATTTTTGTAAAGAAGTGCCAAACATGGACTGCTTTGCCAGATACAGAGTCGCCACCTAAATATTTTATTTTGGGGGAATTTAGGAAACCCTGACTCGTGCCTAAGGCCATGTGTCCGTCATCAGCAAAGTTGCCTCGGCTCGGGAACTTGGGTACGATTAGGGAAGGTCATCTATGAGCACCCCCGCTCGCCCGATCAAAGATCGACTTGTACTAAACATGATATCTTGTTTTTGAAAACACATGTGTTCTTATTCCGGTTATTAGTTAGAATTACTACGTGATGCGCACAACACACAAGTATAGATTAGATCGCCTAATTTGGAACAAAGCATCGCATATCTATTTGTTTGGAAATGGTTTGAAGTTTGCTACTCGCAAGTAAGCTAAAACACGGATTTCAATGAATCGTTCCAATTCAAGTAATCCAACCTTCACCCATAGGCATTCAGGCAGTTATATCACATAAGCAATTAGCCTCATGGCAAGCATGCTGTCATGTTAACACTCACATACATGCAAGATGCTAAAGTATAGACACTTACAGTGTACTCCGAGCCAAAACAAGAAACTAGTTAGTAATCATGCACGATCCTAGTTCATGTTGAGATGGCTAATGCAACACATGCAAAATGCAACTAGAAATAGGCTCGACTATTCTAAAATGGCATGTGAGATATGACAACTCGATACATGTATTCAAGTAGGAATTGAAACACGATGCAGTTAGTATGATGCGCCGAGCCTGGTGCATACAATACAAATGGATGGATGCAAACATGCATAGCATAAGGATGCTAAATGAAATATGCGCTAGAACTAATCATCGTAAGCGGTTAAGTAAAAGGGAGAAAGAAATGGGGGTTGGAAGACATGTATCACACACACGCACGCTTATTACAACAATTGGCCCTCTCGACGGAGGGTCCGAAAGAATAACACAAATTAACTACTTACTAACTAACAAGCTAATTAATTGCTACAAAACCAAATGAATAACTAGCTACAACTAATTATTACAACACTTAAATAATTAACAAATTAATTAAGCTATGAAGACAGTAAAGCAGCCTCGGGAAGAGGGACGAATGCATGCTCGATCGGCTTTGCTCGGAAATCTGTTGCCATGCTTTATGTTGCCTCTGTTTGCACTGCTCTGTACCTCTGAAAACTGTGCCAACTTCTGTGACACTTCTGAACCATCTTGTGGGCATGCTGAGAGGCGATCGGCTAAAAGATAGGGCCATTGGCCATGGGAAATTGGTCATCAACCAAATATAAGGCTCTCGGCCAAATTCTGTTAGCTGACTGGCACTGAATATAGCCGATCGGCCATCTATTCCTGCTGAATGCTTCTTTTGCTGCAACAGAAGACAGACAGAGCATGACAATACATTTGCAAGACAATATTTGCACAACCACACCCCTTATCATGTTTGAGACTCAAAGGAGTGTAGTTCTCGACCCTCGGACCATTAATCACGCATTTCGATGCATGATGGCCAAAGAGGCCAAGTGCGCAATTCAATATGGAATGAAATGCACAAAAACACACAAGGGGCCCCAACCTCTATCATGCTTGATCAAGAGGCAAGGGAATGCACACACAATGCAATGCAACCTAAGTATGCAAGCAAAGCTAATGCAACATGAGCATGTTAACAACAATGCCATGTAATGCAACTAGCATATAATAATATGCAAAGGGGCAAGTATGTAACAACATGTTAATTAGCAAGCATGTGACAACATGCAATTTGACAAGCATGCAACGAGCGTGTAAGCATGATGTAATAGGACTAGCATGCAACAACATGCAATGGAACTAGTATGCAACAAGCATGCGACAACATACAAGGCAAGTATGCAACAACATGCGAAGATGGACTTAAACCAAAATGGGAGGACCTCGGCCATGCCCAAATCAGTGGCCAAAATGCTAAGAAATAATGGACAAAAGCACATACAAACATGCACATGTAATGGCCTATCACCTAGGCATAAAAGGACAACTTTCAAGAACACTTAAAAGGGGACAAATATGGACATGTTACAAGCATGGTAAGCTCTGAAATCATGCATGGAAAGGTGCCAAACCAAGCAAATAAAGCAAGCAAATCATGCAAGAAGGCCCAAAACTTGAAACTAGCCAAGGGACTCAAACTATGGCCGTACAAGGCAAGCCCCAAAGGACCAAGGGCACTCAAAATAGTCCCAAGGAAGGTCAATACAAGACCAAAAACATGCTCGAAACTAGCCAACACAAGCTAGAACAAAAGTCCAAAAGCATGAGGCATGCAAGGCCACAAAAGGGGTGTTATACTACACCTATTAAAACCAAGCATGGCATGAGTTAAGCAATAAAAATCAGAGTTATATCATGACAAAATAATCCCAAAAACATATTGAAATGATGGTTCACAAGCTAAGGCATGAAGGCATACGCAATGATTTATGTTAAGGCATAAAGGGGCCAACCCTCCAACGCATTGAATGAATGACAAATGCAAGTGCATGAGCATGAAACATGGACTGAAATAACATTACAAATGATGCCAAATCATTGAAATGAGCCAAGTAAAGCATGCTAGTGGACTTGATGCATAACGGTAACAAGCTAGGTTGCATGGTAGCTATACAAAGCATGTCATATATGATCAAAACAACATGAAACTGAGCTAGAGCATGGTAAAACATGACTAAAAGCTCCTTTGAGTTGAGCCAAAATATGCAAGCATGATGGTCTAAACACAAGATGCATGTTAAGGCAATAGAGAGGATTACAAGACAAGTACATGGTGCATGCAAGAAGCCATTAAACCAACCTTAGATAGACGTAAAACATGGCAAAATAACACCAAATACTTGTTGAAATGGAGCTAAAACAAGCTAAGCAAACATGCTACCAATATAAGCCATTTATACTAGCATACAAGACAACAAGGAGAGGGAATGACCCTCTCCCATTTAAGACCTCAAAACTACCTTTCCACTACTGAAAATCCTTTGGATTTCAGTGGTAGAAAGGTCATGCAAAGCTAAGAACAAGGGCCAAAAGGGATGGCCTAAAACAAGGCCTAACAAGGCCTTGGAGGGGGTAAACAACCCCAAACCAAAAAGTGACCTTAAACAAAGATCTAAAGCAACAAAAATTCAAACTTTTATCAGTTAAGAGTTAAGCTTAAAACAATAAGCAAATAGGTCTAAAAGCTTAAGCAAGAATGGGGGTTTAAAAGCAAGTTTGCTCACCCTTGAAGAACACCTTCAAGAACACCACTCTAGCAACTTTCTCTGATCAAAACCAGCCCAAGAACTCTAAAACCAACTCCCTAGTATCTCAGCAACCAAGGATGGTGTATTGCTAGGTGTTTGTGTGCAATAGTGTGAACAAAACACCCTTTAGAGCACAAGAACACACACAAAGATATAAAGAGAGGAAAATATAGAGATAGATAGATACAACTTCTCTAACCCTATTTTTCAGAACCTCTGAGAAGGGAGGAGGAGCTCCCTTCTTATAGAAATCCAATTCCAAGGCTTCCTAAGCAAGCTAAGCAAAGGTGCAAATCCCTCCATACACGTGTATGGAGGGTGTGAATTGTGCATGCCAGCTGTGACAGCTAGCATAAAATATTTGCATAAAGCAGATGAACAGGGTTCGGCCAGAAAACATGGCCGATCGACCAACATAAGTGCCGGCCGACCAAATAATGTGTCGATTGGCCAACACTTTTGGCCGATGGCAAGAAAACAAGGCCGATGGCTTTAAGCCTTGGCCTATGGGTTGAGGGGATGGCAAACAAGCCACCCTCTTCCCTCAAAAGCAAAAACACAAGTGCTTGATCCACAACCAAGCACAAAACAGACAAGTTGAGAGATCTTGAGGCAAGGCGCGCGACCGAGGCCTCCGGGAACTCAAAACGAACACAAGCATGGATGATCATTGAGTGTTCAAATGATGACATCCAAGTCTTGAGGACGGTCAAAAATGGGGTGTCTACACCTGTGTATCCAAGGTGAAAGTCCTGAAAACCGCGCGTATACATGGGTGCTGATTCTCGCAGACGAAATATCCATAAAATGGTAAAATGGAAATACTTGTATAATGGCTGTGTTGGTTAGAGACCCACTGAGTTGTATCCTCAGTTTGATTGTCTGAGTGAAATGATAAATGATTTATGAATTGAGATAACATGAATTGAAATATAAAGTTTGGCATGGCATGGTTTTGTGAAAAAGGTTATAAATGATTTTATCATGGGCATTGGATATGCATTTTATACTTATATCTTTGTTAAGGTTCATATATTGTGTTAAATTGTTTCTACTAGGCTTTGGCTCACCCAACTTGGGAAAAACCATTTTCAAGTGCCAGTGATATGCCTCTGCCAAGATAGTAGCTTGGAAGAATTTGGAGCAAAGGCTTCTCTTTTGTGTATTATGTTATTGTTTTGATTCAAGCCAAGGGCTTTACATGTATTGGATTTATATCTGCTTTTGTTGTAACGAAGCATAGTCTTGGAAAGATGCAAGCCTATAGGGCATTTATTTAGTTAAACTCTTTTATACTATTAACTTTTATGAAATGAAAGAACATTATACTATGATTTATATTGTTATTTACATATGGTCTTGAATGAATTTATGGCATCTATTTCGGGGCGTTACACAATGCATCCTTCAAAGTCTAAATCTAAGTAATCAACCAATTCAAGATTATCATACCTCATAAATGTGAGCAAGTAATCTTTTATTCCTTATGATTACCTTATCACTTCCTCATTTGAGCATTAAGCTTCTTACAATAAATGTATAAAGAATCGTTTCCATTCCAATTAATTTTATAAATTTTTTTTTGCATAAGATTGGATTTATTTCCTTTCGAAACATGGATAACTTTATGTGAATATTCCTTCATTCTGAATCTCTATAAAAATTTTAATATATACCTTCTGAGATAATCTCAACAATTCATGTGATTCATTCAGAAATATTTCAATTTCTATTACATAGATTGTCTTACTAATATATTTCATTTTAAAGTTCATAAAAATAAATTTCTTAACTCGTGTAATAAATCACGTGCATTATTGACAAGTAAAATATCATTAACATACAAAATCATAAATATAAACTTGCTCCTATTGATCTTTGGATATGTACACTAATAAAAATATTTTCTTTAAAACAAACGGAAAAAATAGTATCATAAAACTTAAGATACAATATTTAGAAAGTTTGTTTAAGTCCATAAATTGATTTCTTATGTTTGCAAGTCATATTTTCATTTTTCTCAATAGAGAAACCTTTGAGTTGATCTACACAAAATTTTTCATCTAAACTTTCTTTCAGAAAATTAATTTTCACATACATTTAATGCAACTCAATATCATAATGAGTTACTAATGCCATAATGATTCTAAATCAGCCTTTTAAGATACAAGTGAAAAAGGAATATCTCATTGTAATCAATATCTACTTTCTATGTAAAATCTTTGGCCACATATTTAGCTTTATATCATTTTATATTGCCTTTAGAATAATAAATATTTTTGTATTCTTAGGCAATTCAATGAAATCCCAAATTTCATTCTGGTTCATTGCTTTCAACTCATCATTCATGACATCAATTTATTTAGTAGAATCAATACTTTTTATGGCTAGGGACAACAAAACCGAGTATTTACTTATACCAATATTATAATAAGATTGTTCTAGATATACCGCATAATCATTTGAAATGATAAATCTCTTTATTTTTTGAGATCTTTTTAATATTGTTTCTTGTAGTTCTTCTACAACTTTTCATTGGTGATAATTATATTATGGAGTAATTGATTATTCATTTGTTGTTCCAAGACATTAAGTTGTTTAACAACTATAGGAACGACAATTTCCTTCAAATTATGGATAATGATACTTGTACCCAAACTTATTAAATAATTACATTTCTTGATTTATCACTCTCACTGATTTCACCATTCTTATTAAATTTGATATTATCGGTTTCTGCAATTCTTGTACTATAGCCAAGATAGTAAAACTAATACTCTTTGAATTTTCAAGATAATCAACAAAATAACCATTGATTATTCTAAAATCCAATTTATTTTCATGTGAATTAATAATTCTAATTTTGTAGACTACCCCAAACATGCAGGTGTCTTAAGTTCGGTTTCACAGTTCACAGTTCATAACGACATACATCCACAATGTTATGGGTATTTAGAAATTATTTAACATACTTTTAGCCATATTCATTAGAGTACAATAATACTTTTCAACTACATCATTCTGTTGAAGCATTCGCAAATATTATGTCTTACATAGAGTTTAGCAAATAGACTTGTGTTTTGCACTATCTTTATGATTTCAAATTTTTGTTTAATTGTCTTTCTTCCTTGATAATGTACACCTTAATGGTGTCCATTTACTATAGATCTTTTATGCAATAAATAAACAAAATCATAAAGTGAAAATTCATATATAAAAGTGATAAAATAACTTTATTTACCAAACATGAAGTGTCAAAAGGGCACATTGATGTCTATTTGGATAATATGAAGAACCCTGTATATCTTGTGACACTTTTAATGTGATTGAATTGATTTTCCTTAATGCAACCCACACTCCCACTAAAAGTAATAAAATCTAAATTCAAAAGAATCTCATCTTTGCTAGTCTTTATAACTCTTTTTTTTTTTTTTTCCCGAAAATAGTACAACCTTTATGCCACAAGTTTGAGGACTTTTCATTTATCAAGCTATATTTAGGACCAACATAATGATGCAAGATAAATTAAAATTTTGAGAAATCATTAAATTTTAATTTATATAAACCATCATAAATAATACCAAAATTAACAAAAGAGGTATTTTCAATAAATTAAACTTTTATTCTACGTTTTGAAAATAACCATTAAGGTTAATAAAGTTTAGACACATCAATAAATAAATTTTTTTTTCAAAATTAGAATGAACATAATTTTTTTGAATAAAGTCTAAATAATGATCAATGCCAAAAAAATAAACAACAAAGCCCAATAATTTCAATTGGAGATTTAACATAACTGGTTTGAAAATAATCTTGCACCATATTAAAAACATAAGCAGCTATTTTCTTTTGAACAGACTCATTTTCTTTATGTAGCTATTTCTTTATGTCCTTTTCTAAACATTTCCCTTTCTTTTCGGCTCCTTGAATTACTGTGATGTCCCGGATCTTGGACTTAACTAGTATTGAGTGTAAAGTTTGTGTGCATTACTTTCGGCGTTTTGTTTATCATTTTGGGTCAATGAATTTTTTTTTCTACTCTTATTTAACCTCTTGTAACTTTTTCGGGTTGAAAATTTTGAGTTTTGGGCATTGGAACTTGTCTTGGGTTGCAAAATCAATTTTGTGTGTCTGGGCAAAACCACTCATGTAGATTTGGAAACCGCTTGAGTAGATCCTCACAGCGTTTTTCAAAGTTTTTAGAGTTTTTTAAGTAGAAAATCGCTCGAGCAGATTTTAAGTCCCGCTCGAGTGGATTTTTGGTGGATTTTCTGGGTAGCTCTATGGAGCAAACTGTGCATGAGGCAAAGAAATCTGCTCGTGCGGATTGAAAATTCCGCTCGTGCAAAATTGAAACTGCACATGCAGATATCAGCGCATCTGTCTCGAAATTCGTGCTCTTTTTCTCAAAACTGATGCCAAAAATATGTTTGTATAGATTTTTCGCTTCTCTCTCTCTCTCTCTCTTTCTCTCTCTCTCTTTCTATATATATATACTCATCTTTCCTCTAAATTTTCTCTACAAACACACCCAAATCCAACTTCTCTCTAAGATTTAGCTCAAATCTTCAAGAGTTTGAATGGGCTTTTTACACCAAATCGAAGAGGGCAATGAAGGCTACATTTATAATCGATTGGATTGAGTTTTTGTCAATCTTGAGTTATAGGGTTTTCTTTCTCTTCCTCTTACAAGCTTGAGGTAGGGAAAATCTTTGAGTTATATATATATATATATGTTTTTGCAAGATTATGCTTGCTTGAAGCATTTATTACATGTTTGAGTTATGAATTTGGGTTGTTGAACCGTAGATGATGTTAGAAGATGATTTTATCTATTTTTTCCAAAACTTTTGAGAATATAACCTATGTTCTAAGGTGTGGGTATTGTTTTAGAAAAATCTTTTCAAAAATGGAACAAAAATCTTGTTTTGGTGGAAACCCTAGAATTTGAGAATTTTGGGAAAAGTGGAGATATTGTGAAATTAATGCTTGATAATTTGTTATGTGAGTAAATGATGGAGGAAATTTCTAAAGTTGCATCAAATGAAAAAGTCCTGTGAGAAAATGAGAAATTGTTGATTTGGGAAGCTTGATGAATAGCTGCTTGTTGTTGTTTTGGAAAGACCAAATGCTAAAAAAGATGATTAATATATGAAAAATGCATGAAGGTTGATATTATATTATTTTATCTCTTGTAAGTGTATTATGATGTTACAATGACAAGGGATGTGGGAATTTGATCATAATGGAGAATTGCGTGGTGAAATTGAAAATGGACTATATTAATGCATTGTACATTTTGCATTGCTACTCCATTTTAACATTGTTGCAATTGATTTTGAAGCTTGTATTGGAAAAGTATTATTTTTGAGAAAGGAAATTGTTTGTGAAACAAGATCATTTTGGATTTGTTTTGGGGTAAATACGTTGGTAAGTTCGAATAGAGGGTGTAGTTGATATTGGTTAAGTTAGCCTGAGTGTCCATGGTAAAAGATTGAAAACACGTGCGGAGGAGGTATCACGTGCCTTCCGATTAGCAACCGGTAAAGTGGGGATTGGTAGTGCTTGTTATACTTACTTGTAGACACCAATCGAGAGATTACCTGAGTCATATGTACCGCCCCCTTTGAACTAAATTGAAATTATTAAATTCTTAAATTGCATTGTGCACAAAAGTTTCAAAAAATAGAGATGTATGTTTTTTGAACATGTCATAGCATATGTATTCATCTCAAGAAATTGTATAAAATGTATATACTTTGTTAAGATTTTCCTATTGGGCTTTGTGCTCACCCTATGAGATTTTGTGCATGAAAGGATGTGGTGATCCCACCGAGTTAAAGACATGGAATATATTTTGAGAGCACAAGACTCTTTTCTTTTATTGTAATTATTTTTGACAAGTTAAGGACTTTACATGTATGGGATCGAAAAACCATTTTTATGTAATCAGGCTTAAGCCTTAGAATTTGTAGCTCTTGAGGGCATTAATTTGTACTTGACTTATCATGCCACACGCTATAGTTTCATATTCTAGGAATATTGAATGTATAACTGCATGTGGAATATTTTTTGTAAATCTCTGAAGTTAAATGAATACACATGCTAGAGATTGATAATGATGTCTATGTTGAGGCTTTATATTCCTTATACATGTTAAGCATTGGAAGGGTTGATTTGGAAATAAGATAATGCAATTGTAGGTTGGTGAATCTATATTGTGTTAAATGTTCAGGGCGTGACAATTACCAGATAAAAAATGATATCTCAATTACTTAAGTTTTGTCTCTTTTTAAATAAGCATACTAGTCAATTTATTAACTTTATACTTACTATTCATAGAATTATAGTTAGTATAAATGACTTATACTAAAGAGATAAATAATTCAAAATAAATTGCACGAAAACAAACTCATCACAAATATTCTTAAATTCTTTAATTGAGCAGTTAAGTTAGACAATTCAATGATATGCTCATATATCTCATGCATACCATCAAACTTTATGTTGGTAAGCTTAATCATAAGTGTCCCAACAAAAAAACTTATTAACAGTTAGGAAACGTTCTTTCACATTATTTAGCATTATCAATTTAAGGAAATTAAAACTTAATGTTTGCTATACTCATTCGCATGAAAACATAAACTTTGTTTGTTCGATCTTTTTATACTTTATGAAAAGTCTTTTCTTTCTTTTATACTGCTTGAATTATAATACCAGTAAATTTCTCAAATAATAATACTATGTCAAAATTCAGAACATCGAGATGAAACTGAACTTATCCTATTCATTTTGAGAAATTTTTTTCATTTAAAATTGAAACAAACAAGGTATAAAAAGGGAAATTTATTGATAAATCCCATTTAGAGATGTTTTATCCCAATAAGTCCACAAAGAAAAATTATATCCCAATGAGTCCCATATAGTTTTCTTCTTATTCCATAAAGTCCAGTTTTTAATTTTGATATTTATACGTGGATTATTATGCCCTTATATATATATACACTGTGTTAATACGTAACACACATTCCTGTGATTTCGTTATTCAGTTTTGGCAGTTTCTATATTTCTAATTCAAATCGTTACGTTTCTACCTTGCATGCTGTCGTTCTATCGTTCTGAGGCGTTGATGTCCTAGGGTTTGATTGTTGCTGTTCTAGTCTGGTATGGCGATTTTCAAGTGAAGAGGACGAAGTTGAAGGTGTTCAGTTCTGTCATTTTCTGGAGTATAACTGCCTCGAAGCAGTTGTTTTTGAGTTTTGGACGACTGTAGGATTGGACGATTAAGGTTAGTATCATTGTAGTTATGAATACATGTTCACTTTTTGTTTTGATTTGTATGATGGATCAGATCCTTTGTTCTTGGATTGATATGGATTGGATGCTCTGTTTTTTCAATTACATCCATCATACGTGGTCATTGGAGGGGAGGTCATTCAGATATATGTTGAATGTTATAATATTCCTTTTTTACTTTGATGTATGCAAAATGAGGCTCTGTGTGAGCGATATAATTCAGAGTATATTAAACAATGTGAATGTTTACATCATGTTAGTATTACGTGAAGAATGTGGATGTTTGCATTTTAATTTGATGTTTGTTTAATGAGGCTATGTCTGAGTGATATAATTGTGATTATATGGATCAATGTGAATGTTTACATCGTGGTCATGTGGAGGGGAGGTCATCAGATTTGTGATGACTGTGGATCCTCTATAATTCACAGTATGTGGAACAATATGAATGTTTACATCGTGTTAGTATTATGTGAAGGATGTCGATGTTTGCATTTTACTTTAAGTTTTGCTTAATGAGGCTCTGTGTGAGTGATATAATTGAGAGTATATGGATCAATGGGAATGTTCACATCGTGATGCTGTGGAGGGGAGGTCATCAGATTAGTGATGAATGTGGATATTCTATAATTCAGAGTGTGTGGAACAATGTGAATGTCTACATCCTGTTAGTATTACGTGAAGAATTTCGATGGTTGCATTTTACTTTAAGTTTTGCGTAAGAAGGTTCTGTGTGAGTGGTATAATGGAGAGTATATGGATCAATGTGCATGTTTACATCATGGTCATTTGGAGGGGAGGTCATGAGATTAGTGATGAATGTGGATCTTCTATAATTCAGAGTATATGTGTCAATGTAAATGTTTACATCGTGTTCGTATCATGTGAAGAATGTGGATGTTCTCACTTTTACTTTGATGTTTGCTTAATGAGGCTTTTGTGTGGGTGTGAATTTTCACATCTTGTTTAATGTGAATTATGGATTTAACACTTGAACTGTACTTGTATGCTTCTAATTTTCGCACAATGTGAATGTTCATATCGGTTTGGATTATTGTTAATTGTTGTATTGTTTTCTTTTTACAGGAGATGGATAGCTTTATGATGTTGGTGTGTACATATGGTTGCAGTACCACTGTAATAAATGCTGCCCGCGCATTGTGTTATTCGCGTTTGGTGGACTGTTTGTGTGAAAAATGGAGGGAGTTGTCTGTTGGTTCTTTTTCATTGTTTTGTAAATTACTTGGGATTAATAGGTGTGATTTGGAGAATGAGGAAGAATTTCAGAACATGTTACTGCTTGCTAAATCAATGGGGGTACAACATGTAGAAGTTGTGGTTGAGTTGAAAAGTGATATTGGTCAGTCAAGTAGTTTGGGATTGGTGCGTGTTGGGGTTGAGGAAGAAGTTGATGCACTACGGAGATTTTGCCACCATAAGGAGAAGGTGTTGTTGTCAGCCCCTTGGGCAAATGGTATTACGCATGTGGGACAACGGTTTGTTGGAGGTGCACAAGAATTTCGTGACGTTTTGTGTAAGTATGCCATCCAATGTGGGTTTCAGTTTACATACGTGAAGAACGAGACAACAAGAGTTACTGCTGTGTGCGCGATGCGGGAGGAGAGGGGCTGCTTGTGGGCTATACATTGTAGAGCACAACGAGCAAATGATTTTTTCTACATCAAGAGTTTTAGTGACGTGCATACTTGTGGTACGGATGTCCGAACATCGAAGAATCCGCGAGTTAGTTCGGATTTGGTGTCGAGTACCATATCCGAAATTGTGAGGGACAAGCCGTTGACTCGGCCGTGTGATGTGGTGACTATTTTGAAGAGGGATTATGGGCTAGATGTTAGTTACCATGTCGTATAGTTGGGTGTGGAGAAAGCAAAGGCTGGTATTCATGGAGAGCACTCGTTATCATTTGACCAGCTGCGGTGGTATTCGGATGCTGTGATGCAGTACAATCCAGGGAGTTATGTTAATATTGACTATGATGCGAGTAGTCAACAGTTTTGCCGTTTCTTTGTGTCATTCGCTGCGTGTATTTCTGGGTTCAATTCTTGTCGGCCTTTATTATTCTTGGATGGAACATTCCTCAAAGGAAAGTACAAAGGTCAGTTACTTGCGGCAACGGCGAAAGACGGAAACAATGGTTAGTCTTTTTTTTTACTTGTATATTCATGTCAATATGGACATTGGCATGCATAGTATAGACAAATGAGTGATTGAGAAATTATAAGTAATGTGAACATTGACATTAGTATGCACTGATGTGAATGTTCACATCTGTGTGTTCTAATGATAGTAATGTCAACATTCACATTATTATACACTGATCCATTCACATTATTATACATCTGTGTCTGTTAATGACAGTAACGTGAACATTCACATTCAAATGAGTGCATACTACTGTCAGTTGATCCATTAATGAATAGTACTGTGAATGTTCACATTATGAATGACTCGACAATCAGAAATGAATTGTTAATGATCGCTAATGTGAATGTTCACATCATTGATGGTTACGAACTTGAATCCAGAAATAACAATAGTAATAGGGCAATGTAGATATAAACATTCACATGACCTGTTTCGTTTATATTGTGAACAGTTGCGTATTGTTGTTGTGTTGTAGGTCTGTTTCCTGTTGCATTTGCGATTGTTAATTCGGAGACCACGGTGAATTGGTCGTGGTTTTTGCATGAACTTGGGAAGGTTGTTGATGGTAAGCGGCAGATTACGTTTATTTCGGATCGTAATCTTGGTCTGTTAGAAGCTATGCCGAAGGTGTTCCCATCGGCTCATCACGGTTATTGCTTACAACACTTGAAAAGCAATTTAAGAGACCGGATGAAAGGAATTGATAATGGATTCAGGGATCACCTAGTAAGTAGTTTGGGTGATTGTGCTTACGAGCCAACTGTGGTAGGGTTCCATGAAAAGCTTGCAAAATTAAAAGAGGAGGGTACACGACGAGCACATGATTTTTTCAAGGACCTGGCACCTGAGCACTGGGCAAATTCGTACTTTAGGTAATAATAGTTTCATAAAGTGTTACATTTGTGAAGTTTAGAATGGTAGCGATGTGAATTTTCAGTTTAGAATTGTAAAAATCTAAAAATTGTGTTTCATGTTGAATGTCAATGATGTGAATGTTCACATCTGATAATGATGACTGATTTGAATGATGTGAATGTTCACATCTGTTGTCATGAGTTGTTGTTGTTAACATTCACATCATGCTGTCATTGAAGTTGATGTTAATGTTCACATCTGTCTATCTTTTAATGTTGATGTTAATGTTCATTGCGAATGATATTAAGGTTCACATCAGTCAACGTGAATGTTCAGACATGTTAAATTTCATGTTGTAAGATGTTTGTGATATTGTGCAGGGGCATGCGTTATGGGGAGATGACTTCCAATGCGGCGGAGTCATTTAATAACTGGATTAAAGAAGCACGTAATCTTCCTATCACTCAACTGGTGGACACAATTCGGACTCAGTTAATGCGGCAAATGTCTGCACGGCGTGATCAAGCAAACAAATGGAATGAGCTTATTTGTCCTACATTCGAAACAAGGCTTATGGATTCGTTCAATGACAGCAGATCTTGGCAAGTTAGCAAAGCCAATGAGGATGTGTTTGAAGTTCATTCGATACCATCTGTTACTGTTGATGTTGCGAGGCGTACATGTTCGTGCTTCAAATGGCAAATCAACGGATTCCCATGTGACCATGCTGTTGTTGCCATTCAGAAGAGCCGCTACAATCTCAATGATTGTGTCGAACATTACTTTCATATAGAGACATATCGTGCAGCCTATTCGGGAGCTATATTCCCTATACCATCGGTGGAGAAGCTGCCTTTTGATCCCACGGACTTCACTATATACCCGCCAACTGTGAAAAGACCACCCGGAAGGCCGAAGAAAAATAGGATCCCATCCAGGGGTGAGAAACTGAAGCAAATAAGGTGCGGGAGATGTGATAAGTTGGGGAGCCATAATCGGAAGTCATGCACGGAGCCGATATAGGATGTACCTTTTTTTCATTTCAACATTGTATTTTACATTGGATTCTTATATTCATTTTTGAAATAAGAGTGTGTTGTGTTGGCAAACATTGGGTTGCAATAAGATTACATTGCGTTGGCAAACATAATAATGCATTAGTATTTGATTTGTGTTTTATTTTCACTTTTTTAAGGTACTAATCTGACATTTATGTTGGTTGTGTTTTGGATGAATGCATGATGTTAACATTAACACTGGTGTAATATAATCACATTATGTGAATGTTCACATTGTTGATCTTTCAAACATTTCTGTGTTGGGAATGTTCACAGCATTACGAATGTCATAAGTGACTATGTACATTCAGAGCAGTGTTGCAACTGTGAACATTCACATCTGTAAACATTAGTGCATATGAATGTCATAATTGATTGTTCACATATGGCAGGCATGAATGACATTTACAACTGTTATGAGCAAGAACAGATGTAAATGTTCACACATGTGTAAGTGATCCGTAATTATGTCATGTAGACCAAGTGTACACTCCTGCACGAAGTATGTGTATTATAGAACACTTAGGTTCAAACATTCGCATGAATTACACTCATAACAACACAGCAGTATGGATATCGTAAGTGAATGTGAACATTCACATCTGCAAAACATAACAACACCAAAAGTAGTTCAAAATTCCCAGCTGGCTTTTTCCCATTAACAGATGTTGTATCAATGTTTTACAATCAGTTGTTGTGTCAAAATGTTAACGCATTCCATATTAACATTCATATCGAGTCTTGGTTAGTTTGTAGGTGGACACCCCCCACCTATAGGTTTTAATGAAGCTCTGATTTCCTATGATTCAAAAAACTATGCACTAACAAATCTCGTAGTCCACACCATTCTGAACTAGTGAGGCTGCCCACAAGTTCTTCATGGAATATATGCGCCCGCATGATGTAACATACTGCAGGTCCACAGTCCACTCTGTAAAAAAGAAATGATTTTGATTAGCAGTTGACATGAATATTTGCATAATTGTTATGGAGGATTTGTAAAAAATGTAGTGAGGCTTACGAGTCGGCGCGTTACTGAGGACAGACATCCACACTGTTGATTGGTTGTGCTGGATTTTGGCCTGCTAGCTTAGTGTGTAGGGGTGATGACTCACCAATAACGCTCACAACATGCTCAATGTACTTCCTCTGTGTATGGAATTTCAAATTAGGCACCAACAAACATATGTGTGTGTACAGTCATGTAATGCATGAGAACAAGTCATATTTGTGTTCAAAAATAGCCACTTACAACTTCCTGTGCTTGGTCGATATGCGGGTCATGTATTCCTGTTCTTGGGCGCAATGAGTTGTAATGCCTCCACAAATTGTCTTCAGCATCATACACAACTATCGTCCAGTGGTACTCATGATGCAATGTGAATAGTAGGTATCTCTCTCCTTGGTAGTTCTTGACATGTGCATCAATGTGTTTACTCCTTTTGCGAGGATGGTACTCTCGTATCACTTTCTGTACACATTGGACAAATAATTAATGGACTGTGAAGTTTCACATTCATAGTACAAATAAGTAATGGACTGTGAAGTTCCACATTCACATTACAAATAATGGAATGATAGATTACCAAACACATGCTTGTGAAGATGAATGACGCTTCATCCGAAGTTGGGTTGACCACTTCTTGTTGTTCATGCAACAGTTCAGCATATGCATCTATGAGCTGCACAAACATGGGGTCATATTATATAGATTTGTGGTTGTGAGTGTGTCTGTGTCTGTGTGTGCATATGCATGAAGAGCTAATTATGTTTCGTACTGGCATACATTGCTGTGTATTGATTCCTCCTTGATAAGGTTGACAATGTCATCAAAATACACATGTGTAGCCTTTGAATCTCCTTTCCACACCAGCAGCCTGTGCATTATAAACAAACCAATGTGAATGTTTACATTGCACAGATCTGAACAAACCCAGAAAATTGAACACAGTGATGATTATAGACAATTACGGAATGTGAATGTTAACGTTAGATGTTTGCATAGTCACTTACTCGTCGCCTCCACTTTTTTGTAAAGCTTGGACCTTTTGTTTGTCTTGTTTGGACATCTTGCTCCACACTTTGAACTTGTTGGTCAAGGATAATTTTTTGGCTGCTTCGCTGGTGGGTGTTTCTCCACATCTTCAACCATTTCGACTGGATGGGGTTGCTTTTGGCCCGGTAAGTCTGGGTACTGGAAGTCAGGCAAGCGATGTTCTTTGCGATCTTTTTCCTTTATACGCTTGACCCTAGAAGGTGGTCTGATATTGTGTTTGCATTGGGCTAGGGGGTTGCTTTTCTGCCACAGCCTGTGTGACAATGTGACTGACTGGTCATCGTAAAGATCTTGAAGAATTGTTTTATCGCATTCCAAATCGATGACCAGCTGCGTTAAGCGTTTGATTTCTTCATCCTTCTGCTGCATGCACTTCTGTATTTCGGTATTTATGTTGGGTGGGCTGGACTGGTTGAACAATTTATGTTCAAGATCAGCTATGACTCTTGCCCTTAACTCCCATGAAAATTGAAGGTGTTTGTACTGCGCTTCCCATTGCTTATGACGCCCCAGGCCTTTCGATTTTCTTTGATAAGCATGTCAATCAAATCAGGTTGGTTTGTGTTTGGTATTACAATAGCTGTGTCATAATGTTGGCTGCTAAATGGAATGTGAATGTCCTCATCACTGTCCTGTTGCTCAACCCCATCCCCAGAAAAGTCGGAGTTGCTGCCACTGTGTTGTTCTCCCTTGATGTCAAAGGGGTTGGGAGATGTTGTGGCTGGTTTCATAAATTTCAGGCTCCACCTTCAATGTTTTATGCTTGAACTTTTGTATTTCTGTTGGGATTGCAAAGAGTTCGCCGGCATTAACCTGACAATGAAAAAACAGGTTACGTAACGTATATATTTGGGTGGTGTTATAATGTGAATGTTTTGATCAGCAGTTGAAGGCCCTACCTCATTAAAACCCAAATCAGCTAAAGAGGTGGTTTTCATCTTCTTCTGTAAAGCAGGTCAGATCCCACTTCACACAGCGTGGAAAAGCATTGGGTTTGTGAGGTTGTAGGATGGTTGTGTGCTCGCACAACCAATACTTCAGTAAAACAACAAACACAATGTTATTTAGCATTTGCATAGTAATGTCATGAGTGGATTGTGAACATTCACATCACTGGTTCAGATGTGAACATTCACACCTGTGAGACATAAGTGAAGTGGCACTGTTGTGAACATTCACAGTAGTATGTTATGAATGAATGTGAACATTCACATCACTGGTTCAGATGTGAACATTCACATCTGTGAAACATAAGTGAAGTGGCAGTGTTGTGAACATTCACAGTAGTATGTTATGAGTGAATGTGAACATTGACATCACTGGTTCAGATGTGAACATTCACATCTGTGGCAGTGTTGTGAACATTCACAGCAGTATAGTATGAGTGAATGTGAACATTCACATCACTGGTTCAGATGTGAACATTCACATCTGTCAAATGTAATTGCCTATGGACATTCACATCAGTGGTACATATATGAATGTTCACAGTTGGCTTAGATGCACAACACTGAAGGACATGTGAATGTTATTATTTGACAACATGGGTACTTACCATCAATAACATGACACAGCCGGTGACTTTTGCTGGATTTTTGTCATTTTGGGAAATAGACGATGTCAACGTTGTTCTAATTTGCTTGGCCCAATCATATTCTTGCATGGTTTCCAATGGGACCATATGTGTGTAGTAGCCCCATCCTATCGTCTCTCCGCTTGTTGAGAAAAAAAGCTTTTGGCAGGCATACATGCACACTAGTCGGGCAACTTCTTCGTTGTCAGCTTTCTTTTTGCCTTTCAACGCCTCGGTCAAAAGGGTGCGTATCCATTTTGAAGTCAACCGGCTGACATTTTTGCATATTTTGTTTACAATGCCAGTCTTTGGTTTCGCACCGTACGATATGTCCATCGGCTTGCTGCCACATTCCACACCGAAAATCAGCTTGATGTCGCTGTTGTGTATGTTCATCTTCTTCTCCCCAATGTAGAACGCATCCTTTGAAGCTTTGTACATTTGTAGTACATGCACAACGACGTCATCATACTTCATGCATTTGTCCAGGTCAATCTGATTGTTTCTTAATGCATCAAGCAAATTCCAAAAAGGTGTTTGTTGAAGGCACCGAAGCTGTGCTTGTGTGAACTTGGTGGTTTCCATGAATTTGACCAGTCCGGTCATATTAGATCTGTAGTTCACATTTCTCATGTCCACATTGGTGCTAGTATTTGTTTTTGGGGTGTCTTCCTTCACATGGTACTCATCTCTCTTCCTCTTTGCGGTTTTCTTTTGTGCAACATCTGCAAAATGGAGCAGTTTAAAAAAATTAAGTCAATGTTCATGTGATTAGCGTAGTGGAACAGATGTGAACATTCACAGCATTTCCACTGATGTGCATGTTCACAGTTGTGTGCGTGGGTGTGAATGCCCAGAGTTTGTGTTTGGTTGTGAACATTCACATCATGTTGATTGTGTCAGCACAAACACAATGTGCATATTGTGTCACTGTGTGGAAAACAATGTATTTTTATACAACCATGAACACCATTGAAGAACATGTGCATGTTAACACGAACATATAAAATGACGGATCAACTTATTGGATCACCATTAACAATCAAGAATATGAACAAGGCAAACATTCACAATAGGGGGAAAAAAATTTAAATATCCCTAGTCATTGGCCTAATGTTTGCAATCCATGTGAATGTTCACAGCGTAGAATAACAGCACCAATAATATCTGATTGTCCTAAAATCTCCTAAAATGTTCAGGCAATGTGAATGTTCACAGTCTAGACCAAAAGCACCAACAATATCTGATTGTACTAAAATGTTCAGGCAATGTGATTGTTCACAGTCTAGAACAACAGCACCAATTATATTTGACTCTCCTAAAATGTTTAGGCAATGCCAATGTTCACAGTCTAGAGCGGACGCACCAACAACATCTGATTGATCTAAAATGTTCAGGCAATGTGAATGTTCACACCCTAGAACAACAGCATGAACAATATCTGACTCTACTAAATTTTCCGGCAATGTGAATGTTGATAGCATAGAACAACAGCACCAATAATATCTGACTCTCCTAAAAGTATCAGGCAATGTGAATGTTCACAGCCAATAATGAAAGGACCAATAATATTTGATTCTCCTAAAATTTGCAAGCAATGTGAATGTTCACATCTTTCATCAACAATAACAACAACAGAATTGGCTAAACATTTTCAAACCACAAGAATGTTCACATCATAAAACAACAACACCCTAACTACCTGATTACCCAAACATTTTTAGCTCAATGTGAATGTTCACATTTTTAATCAACTACAACAAAACAGAATTTGGCCAAAACATTTTGAAACCGTGTGAATGTTCACACCATTGAACAACAATCAGATAACATCTGCAATAATTTGATTATCAAACCATTTTCAATCAATGTGAATGTTCACATCTTGCAATAACAACGACTACAACAAAAACATTTTGGAATGTTCACAGTTGTGAACACAATGTAATGGCAACTGTAATGTTTTTTACTGCAAAAATCAATAAAATTAAGGATTATGATGGAGGGGTTCAGAATAAATGTTAGGGTATGAACAATATGGACTCCTATATATTGTACGCATACGAAAAGGGGATATTTGTCAAAGTTCAGAATAATGGTTGTTGATAAAGAGGATTAGGGTTTAAATACACGAATGAGTAGAATGCTTACGTTTTGTGCCCATTTCGACGAAGAAGATGTTGGCACGAAGGGACGATGCGACGAAGGAACGTATACAGTATTCCGGGCGTATGAACGACGAAGAAGATGTTCAGACGATGTGACAATGGAACGAAGACAGTCTTCTCGGCGTAGGGACGACGGAGAAGATCAATGAGATGATGCGCCGATGCTACGATGGAAGGAATACAGTTTTGTGGGAGTTGAGGCGATGTGGAATATGGGTTTCGATTTCTGGACTGTAAAGGTACTGTGCGTGATTTCCTGCGCAAGAATAGAGAGGGTAAGAGAGACGGTTATTAGATTCAAAGAGAGAGAGAAAGGCGCGTGTTTTGTTCAGGGATGTTTTGGTCTTTCTGTATGAAATGGACCTAATGGAATATTATAAAACACTATGGGTTTTATGGAACAACACTCTTAAATAATGGATTTACTGAAAAAGCTCCCGTATAAAAAATATAGTGAAATAAAACTTTAATCAATAATTCATGCTTGTACATAAACCTAATAATAATATTAGTGGAAAAAAAGTTTCTCTCTCTTGATCTTCTTTAGAATACCTTATATTCAGAATAATTAATGGGTGATCTAAATATACTTTTATAGGTAGAGAGATGACTAGTTTCCTAATATAACTATAACTCCACTTGCCCATCAAAATAGGAGATTTGGAAACTACTTTATCTATTGACCAATTAGATAATAACTTGTGGTTTAAGATATGAAACTATAATTTTATTAGTAAATCTTTAATTCATATTGCCATATCATATGAGTTACCATAATGACTAAATAATTAAATTTAAGGGTTGTTTGGGATGAACTATATAAGTGCATTTTTTGACTTTTTAGTCTAAAAAGTAAAGGAAAAAAATATGTATGTTTGCGATAACTTTTTGACTTTTTACGAAAAAATGTGTATTAAAATATTGTATCAACTAGCAAAATTACCTTCCTATCCTGTGCTGCACTATGTTGGTATTAAAATATTGTTTGGGTTCCGTGCAGTGTACTATACTGCACTGTGATGATATTAAAATATTGTTTGGGTTCCATGTAGTGTACTGTGTTGCACAGTTTTTTTTTTTTTTTTCAATCTTTTTCTTTCCGTCCAAACATGTGAATAATGTTAATTTTTTTACTTTTTTTAGTGACTTTTTGACTTTTTAGAGGATGCCAAACATCCACTTAGTCTTATACGGTTGTTGGCTACATATTTTGTAAAAGCCAATTACAATTCGACACGTGGCAGAATAGGGGTATTATGGGAAGAGGATTCAAGTCTTTGATCCCGGTCGTACACGTGGCGATGAATATTGGTTCTTACGTGATCTGAGTAGTACTAGATCAGTAAGGAGATACAAGGTGACGTGGCTTCAACGGTTGCTCATATTCAAATTCAAATACAAGAGGGAAGCTTAACTGCAAGTGATGGCATAGTGGAACTACTTCTAAGGCAGCATGATTAACGATCATGGAAGAGCAGTTCGACAGTTTGAAGTGTAGTTCGAAGGTCATCCTTGACAAGTATAAATAGCAGGGAAGCCCCCAGAAAAAACCCCCAGACTCAGATCATACAAACCAGTCTTTACTTCATATTTCCCTTTCCAGTTTTACATTTCCTGCAATTTAAATACCTGCACTTTAAATACCTGTTCTTTAAATACCCGCACTGTACTTCGATTCATAGGAGTAGTTTCAAGTAGATTCAAGTAGGCTGTTGCTGTAAACCTCTTCGAGGCTGAGTTTGGACCATTGTAAGTGTTCATTTTAATGAAATACTTCGATTGTTCTTCACATTAAACTGTTATTTCTTTTAATTTCTCCTAAGTCAAGCCACCAGTAAAAGTCCTCTTCATTGAGGCTGAAAGAACTATAACACAATCGTCTGATAATTGGTTGGCAATTATAATTTCTGTAAGGACTGATTGATCCTTACTGGCACGCTCGCATTCACTAAAATACCCTTCGAAAGCCAAAAAGCCAACATATATTTTTGGCACGCCCAGTGGGACTTGTTAAAATGGCTAGACGAAGACGACAAGGAGAAAATGAACGTCTGGAGGAAGGCGTAGAAGGAGAGGTAGAAATACCTAATCCAGAGGATAATGTGGTAACACATCCTGTGGAAACTCCTATGTTATCAGAACCTATGGTCGAACAGACCAGTACTTCTGGACAAGAACCATATGTTCATAATATTGGACGAAACCAAGGAATTGGACCATCCACTGTTCCATCTACTCAGCCAACAAATCCATGGGATGGCTTAGTAGATGCTATGGGACAACAATTAATGAACACAATGGAAAGGTGGGCAACATCCTTTTTGGATCGAATGAATAACCACCAACCAACAAACATAAGACACACAGAGGAAGTGTTAAATGTCCCTCAGCAAAGATTGGCTAGAGACAAACAGCCTATGCAAGTTAATGGACAATCTAATGGTCAAACTAGTACTCAGAACTATGAGAGACCATCGCCTCAGTCTTGGTATGAACCCATTTCGAGGCCTGTAATAGGCCAAAATGCCTCAGTACTCAACAATGAAGCCACACAAGTTGGTGGATCTGGCCAAGTACAAGAAACTGGCATAAGAATGGTTACTAATCCTATGTTCGAAGCCATACCTGGCACTAGGGGGTATAATAATCCCTTGTTCGAATTTGTACCCGGGGGGTTGGAAGGTTTTCCTGTAAATGGAAGGGACACAACACCTGTTCCAGCACCTTTCGCAGGTCCTTTCGCAGGACAGGCTCAAAGGGGTTACCCATACCCCCAACAGCAACTTGCACCACAGGGGCAACCAGTCCCAAATGTACCACTTTATGGACCAAGAGGACCACAGGCGCAAGTTTGTCCACCAAACCCTGTGTTTGTCCCTCCAGTAGTGGTTCAGCAAGCACAAAATATGGTCCCTAGGGACCAAATTGTGGATATTGTTAGGGAGATGTGTGGACCGATGGCTCGGGGGGTCCAGACTCCTGTATACAGAAAACCATACCCAGAATGGGTAGATAGGGTACATGAATATCCAAGAGGATTCAGAATACCGAATTTTACCTTATTCTATGGAACTGGAAATCAGTCAACAGTAGAGCACATTGCCAGATTCGCTGCTCAGTGTGGTGAATTCACTAATCATGATTACATGAAACTGAGATTATTTCCAAATTCTCTAACTGGGGGAGCATTTGTATGGTACATCAACCTTACACCTGGCTCCATTCAGAATTGGCAACAAATGGAAGAGGCATTTTGTAACATGTCCGCGAGGGACCTCGCTACAGTTCGGACTCGATTTGTGCCACGGTTCTAAATCTCGAACCAAAGAGTCCAAATCCGGCAAATCGTTTTGAAAACAGATTTTTTGAAAGAAGTGCCAAACATGGACTGCTTTGCCAGATACAGAGTCGCCACCTAAATATTTTTTAAATGGGAAATTTAGGAAACCCTAACTCGGTGCCAAAGGCCACGTGTCCGTCATCACCAAAGTTGGCTCGGGAACTCGGGTACGATTGGGGAAGGTCACATCGTGAGCACCCCCGCTCGCCCGGTCAAAGACCGGCCTCTACTAACCATGATATCTGCTTTTGAAAACATTGTATGCTCTTATTCCGGTTATTAGCCTAGGTTACTATGTGATGCTCGCAGCAAACAAGTATAGACCGAGTCGCCTGAATTGGAACAAAACATTTCATGTTTGTTTGAAAGACGATTTGCTACCCGCAGGTAGGCTTAAGATGCAGATTTTGCCACCCTCGGGTGGGCTTAGAAAACATGGTGTTGCCACTATCTAGTGGGCTTAAAACAAACAGTCGATGAATTATCCCAATTCAGATAACCCAACCTTCACCCACAGGCATTCAAGGCAGTTATATCACATAAGCAAATAGCCTCATGGCAAGCATGCTATTCATGGCAGTCACTCACACGCATGCAAGGATGTTAAAGCATAAAAACTCACCGAGTACTCCAAGCCAAAACAAAAATTACGTTAGAAATCATGCATGATCCTAAGTATACTGAAATGCCTAATGCAACACATGCAAAATGCAACTATAGCAGGCTCGGCTATTCTAAACATGGCATATGGAATGCGAACAACTAACATGTATTCAACTTGGAATTGAAATACGATGCAATTTGTATGATGCGCCGAGCCCGGTGCATGCAAAACAGATGAATGATGCAAACATGCTGTCATACTGTATGCTAATTGAAATATGCCCTATATCTAACCATCGTAAGCAGATAAATAAAAGGGAGAAAGACGTGGGGTTGGAAGACATACATCACACTCACCCACACTTATTACAATTATGCCCTCGCACAGAGGGTCCGAATAAATAATACAGTCCGAATAAAAGAATAATACAGTCCGAAATAATACAGATTCCTAATTAATTAACGAATTAAATAAGAAAGCTGTAAACTGGCATGCAAGCCAGGGACTGCCTTGCCTCCGCCCTGAATAATGAAATGATGCATGTTGGGCTGCCTTGCGCGGAAATCCACTGGGATGCCCTAATTAGCCTCTGTTTGCAATGTTTCCCGAAACGCGTGCCAGACTCCGAAAAGTTGCTGATTCTTCATTTTGCTGTAACAGAGAGCAGGAAAGGGGCATAGCAATGTATCTCACAAATATATGCATGCCTCGATTCTCGTGCCACCAATCACGCATATCGATGCATGATGGCCGAGGAGTCGGATTGCACAACTCAATATAGGATGAATGCATATGAATGCTACGACAAAACCTAACTCCATCATGGGTAATCCGGAGTGTCGGTGACTGGGGAATTGAGACCCGTTCCGTCACTTGGAGTACGAAACGTGCCTCGTTTCCCGTGCCCGGGCTAACTCCTATCCCGAACACTATGCAATATGCATGATATGCATGAATGCAACCTAAGATACAACTTAGTATGCACAATGCAGATGAAAATGAGATGCCTCGAAATGCGTGCACACGGGCACGCAAATCGAGGAAACGTATGAATGCAATGCAAATAGGCATGAATGCGATCTAATATAATTTAGCATGCATGATGCTATGAAAATGAGGTACCTCGAAATGCGTGTCCACGGGCACGCGAACCGAGGAATGCGGAATGACACACGAAATGCAATGATGGGCTTATACCAACATGAGAGGGCCTCAGCCGCACTCATATAGGATGCTGTCGGATAAAAAAGAAGTGCCTCGAAATGCGTGCCCACGGGCACGCAAACCGAGGCAATGACATAAAGGCACGAAATAGCCTGAAATATGATATACAATGAGACTAAAATGAGATGTCTCGAAGTGCGTGCCCACGGGCACGCAAACCGAGGAAATGACATGCACGATGCAATGAGACTAAAATGACATACAGAATGCAAAATGGACTTACACTAACATGAGTGGACCTCAGCCACACTCACATAAGAAGCCGTCGGATAAAAAAGAAGTGCCTCGAAATGCGTGCACACGGGCACGCAAACCGAGGCAATGGCATACGCAATGCAAATGACATGGAAAATGCAAATTGGGCTTACACTAACATGAGAGAGGGCCTCAGCCGCACTCACATAAGAGGCCGAAAGATGAAAACAAGCTGCCTCGAAATGCGCGCACACGGCACGCAAACCGAGGCAGTGACATACAGGCATGAAATGGCATGCAAATGAAATGTGGCATATGGCATATGAAAAATGCAAATTTCAGTAGCTAAAATGATGCACAAATAGCCCCCGAATTATGACAAAATTACACCCGATGCCCGAAATGCAATGTTATGCACCCGAAACGGCCTATAGCCCTACTAAACATGCACAATATGGACATAACATGTAAAACAGTAGCAAGGAAGCCCCTAAACTAGCATTTTTTCAGTACAAAGTATGGCCAAACAATGATCACAAGTATGGCAAAAATAGCTTGCAAAAATGGGGGAAAAGAGGAGAATTACAAAGCAAGTGGTATATAAAATGCTCAAACTGAAATACACAGTTCTACAAAATTAAATAGGGACCAAAAATATGCACATTTACAAGAGATGACATCCCCCAATTCAGTATGTAGATATGCTCAAAATAGCATGCAAAATGAAGCCAACAAAGGCTACCACATGAGGTATCAAAAGAAAGTACCAAACAGCTTTGGACCCTTAACAAGACATGAAGAATGGGCTAAAATAAGACACTTTCTAAGCCTGATGAAGGCTCAAAACAGAAGCCAAGCAAGCCCAACAAAGCATGCAATTTTACGGTAAATTGAGGGAATTACAAAACAAGTACATGATATAAAGGCCAAAAATGGTTGAGCCCTTCTTCAATGTTGGAGCGAGGCTCAAAATAAGCCCAATCACAGTTTATATCAGGCTCGAAATCTGATCACTCATGAGCTAAAAATAGCATGCAAAAGCAAGAATAGAACATGAATTCAAAGCAAGTGGTATGCAGATAATGAAAACCAGGTTGAGCCCTTCTTAAATGTTGAAGAGGGGCTCAAAATAGGCACAATATTAGTTCATGAGATGCTCCAAATCAGATCACAAGTAGGCCAAATAAATCATGCAATTTTACGGTAAATTGGAAGAATTACAAAGCAAGTGCATGACAGAGTCACCAAACATGGTTTAGCCCTTCTTCAATGTTTAAGAGGGGCTCAAAATAGGCCCACTCACAGTTTATATCAAGCTCGAAAATGGATCACTCATAAGCCAAACAAAGCATGCAAAATATTGGCATAAAGAGTGATATTGAAAGAGGTGCATCATAGAGGTGCCAAATGGGGTTGAGCCCTTATACAATGTTGTATAGGGGCTCAAAATAAGCCTAATCTCAGTAGGGGTCGGAGCCCAAAACAGAGAGCAAATAGGGTAAAGAATTGATGCAAAAAAGTGCTAGAAAAAGGGAATTAGTGACTTACCCTTGAAGATCAAACTTTTGTGGCTTCTTGGCTTGATGAAAGTTGCTTCTAAGCCTTTGAAAATCACTCCTTTGCTTCTGGAATGGAGGTGGTGATGGTGAGGCTTAGGGTTGATGAAGGAATGGCCTAGAACCTTGAAGCTTTTTAGGGTTTTGGAGATGGAAAATGGAGTCAAATGGAGATGACCTCTTGAGATGAATTTTTGTAACCCTAGCAAAGAGGGGGATCAGCCCCTTAAATGGGCAAGAAAGGGGTGTAAAAGGGGAGGGAAATGCATCCAAGCTTTCCCTCCCAAAATATCCCCCGGAGGACAGGGATATTTTGAAAAGCAGCTGGATAGCTGTAAAGGGCTCAAAAGCAGAAAGCAGGCCGGCCAGGTATATTTCTTGAAGGTGGCCGGCCAGCCACCCAACTGGTCGGCCAGCCACTCCCCCTGGCCGGCCGGCCATGGCCAAAAAATGAACTGAACAATTGCTGGCCGACCACCATGTTTTGGTGTCCTCCCAGGTGTGTAGAACAAGGTTCCAAGGTTGGAATTTGGCAACTCTGAAACAGGAGTCACAACATTGAACTTGAAGGAGAGGCTCAAAAATGAAAAACACAATTACTGGCCGACCAGTACTTTTTAGGGTCCTCCCATGTGTGTAGAACAAGACCCCATGGTTGGAATTTGGCAACTCTGAAACAGGAGACACAATATTGCATTTGAAAGAGAGGCTCAAAAATGAAAAACACAATTACTGGCCGACCACCAGTTTTTAGGGTCCTCCCATGTCCCCTCATCACAAATATGTAGTCTCGGCTCGAAGAAAATACCCCTAGGGTGTTCAACATTGGCCCGGAAGTGAGCAAAACGTGCGCCGGAGGAGTGAAACTGGTTTTCTGGAACAATTGCTGGCCTTCCACCCTCCAGTGATCTTCCTGGTGCTAAAACAGAGGTACCTGCCAAAATTGAACAAAAACCGATGCAAAATGAATGCTCGGGGCCCAAATCATGCAGTTCGGGGTCCCGAAAATAGGCTGCAGGCACCGAAAGTGGTGTTCGGCCACGAAGTGGGTATCAGAGGCCCCAGTGTTCCTCAATATGATAAAACAGAGGTTCCCGCCGAAAATGAACAAAAACCGATGCGAAATGAATGCTCGGGGCCCAAATCACGCAGTTCGGGGTCCCGAAAATAGGCTGCAGGCACCGAAAGTGGCGTTCGGCCACGAAGTGGGTATCTGAGACCCCAGTGTCCCTCGGTATGGAGTAAATGAGATGCATGCCAAAAATCGGAGAAATCGGAGATGGTTGGGCGGTCCCGAACCGAGGCACACGGCCTGACGGTTCCGAAAACCGGGAACCGGGCTCCGAAATGGGCAAAATGGCCTACGGCCACGAAATGTAGCCCACGGCCACTGAGAGATAGTCTACGGGACCACTCCCTCCCCTCAGGAAAGAAAACAGAGAAAACCGAGTCTGGTTCGCAAACCGAGACAAGGCACAGAAGAGAGTTCGGGAGTCCGGAGGCAGGGCGCACGGCCGCGACTCTGAGACTTTTGAACGAGCACGATATGCAACATCACCGAGCGCTCAATCGGTGACGTCTGAGTCTTAAGGTCGGTCAAAAATGGGGTGTCTACAGTTGCCCCTCTTTGACAGAACTCGGAAGTCAAGAAGTGACGGGAGTGAATGTCAAAGCCCAGAGACGACCCATTTTTGACAAGGCCGAAGACTTAGACAATCATACAAGATGAACAGAGATGTGCCCGCAGGCGTGCCCGCAGGCAAAGGGGGGGCAAAATGCAAAGCGATATGCACAGAGCCAGATGATCATGCAAATGCAGCAAGCTGTAATGAAGCAAGTATTGACAAATAGATGCAACAGTTTTAAGCAAGAATGCAAAACAATAACTACATTTCATGCAGTTAGGAATGCGGAGAATCATTCAATTCTCGTCGCGCCTCACACGGAGAAGATACGATACCTGCGCGATTCGTCTGGTCGCACCAGCCTCAAATGAACCGTACATACAATATCGTGCCTGCAAAATAGAGAAATTCAACAAGAACAATATGCCAACAACATATATTCAATGTGATTCCTGTGATTCCAAAAGTCTGACACACACAGTGTCGGCGAGTGGATGCATCACAATGCGAGAAAAGATAATGCGTGACAACGTATGCTCAAGCATAGAAGTATTGTACACCAAGAAATCACGTATGACAATGCAAAACATTCATGAGAATGCAAATTATGAGCCAAATAATGCAAAACGAGCACAAATCAGGGTGCCTGTTTGTTGCGCAACAACGAGCTGGGAAATGCGCATTTCGGCGACCGCAACTCGATCGCGGCTTCTGATTCACCTCCCGGAGAGGTCACAACATGTTTAAAAAGGATACACTCTGATTTTGATGAATAATGATGAGACACATGTCAGAAATTGCAGTTGAAGTTCCGGTGGAGCAATTCGGCGCCAGAAAGTGCACTTTTCTTGAACTTTTTCAGGTCCCGGGAACTCCGATTTTCCTCAAAATTTGCAGAGAGGTAGGGGAGGGGGTGGGGACCATGGTCGGCCAGCTCATTGCCCTAGGAGAGGCCATCGGCCAGGGGCAAAAAAGTAAATGGCCGGCCAGCTAGAAAAGGTGGCCGGCCGGCCACTGCCCAAAAGCAGGGGCATTTTGGTCATTTCGGCTATTTCTATATATATCCACCTCCATTCAATCCGAAATCACTCCCCCAAGTGTGAAATTCTCTCCTCTTGCTTCCTAAGCCATTTTCTTCTTCAGATCTGCATTTTATACGCGCCCTCTGGCCTTCCATACAAGTTGTTTTCGCGAAATCTTCCAGTTTTAAACACTTTGAGCCGACTAAATTTTGATTTCGGGGCTTCTCTTCTCATTTTCACCACTTGAGGTAATTTTGTCTCAATATTTGGAAGATTTTCCCGGGAGTTGACTTTTGTTGACTTTTTCATTTCCCGAGAGTTGACTTTTGTTGACTTTTTCCAATTTTGGCTCATTTTGCTCATTTTTGTTTCTCTTTGCAGATTTCTTGATATGGCGGGTCATTTCCCTCACGGTGGAGGTTTTCCCGGCGCCGGAGATGATTTTGATATTATGACATTGCCCCCAAGGGTTCGCCCTTTTGTTCCCGATCGATATGCCCCAGCGGTATATAGGCTTCCGCGGGCCACTTTCCGTCATTTCTCCGAGTTCAACGATCGGGTACCAGGGGATCTTCTTCTGCGAGAGCCGGAGCAGCACCTCTCCCATGATGCAGAGGTATTTTACTTTATTTTCTGTATCTTTCGTGCATTTTGTACCTTTGCCATGCTTAGACACACAGTTTAGCTTATGACATAGTACTTGCATCCTGAGCATGTAACTTAGCCACTTGAATTTCATGAACACAGCTCATTGACTGATCGTGAACGCACAGTACACATTAGTTAGAAATTGAACACACGGCTCAAACATTGATTCACCGAACACACAGCCCGAAGTTGAAAATGAGCACACAGCACATACTGACTAAGAGTAGAACACACAGTCCCAAACTCAGATTTTCTGAACACGCAGCCCAGATTTGAAGCGAACACACAGCCCACTGATTAAGAGTAGAACACACAGCCCTAAACTCTGATTTACTGAACACGCAGCCCAGATTTGAAGTGAACACACAGCCCACTGATTAAGAGTAGAACATACAGTCCCAAACTCTGATTTACTGAACACGCAGCCCAGATTTGAAGTGAACACACAGCCCACTGATTAAGAGTAGAACACACAGTCCCAAACTCTGATTTACTGAACACGCAGCCCAGATTTGAAGTGAACACACAGCCCACTGATTAAGAGTAGAACATACAGTCCCAAACTCTGATTTATTGAACACGCAGCCCAAGTTTGAAGTGAACACACAGCCCACTGATTAAGAGTAAAACACACAGCCCTAAACTCTGATTTACTGAACACGCAGCCCAGGTTTGAAGTGAACACACAGCCCACTGATTAAGAGTAGAACACACAGCCCTAAACTCTGATTTACTGAACACGCAGCCCAGGTTTGAAGTGAACACACAGCCCACTGATTACAACTCATTCATTTCATTTGCACACAGCTAACTTTACTTGATTTGCACACAGCTCACTCATTTCATTTGCACACAGCTTGTATTTTCTTGCGTACTGAACACATGTATTCATTCTGAACGCAGGTTGGTTCTCGCACCGTGCGAGGGTATGGCTCCACCGCCGCGAGGGAGTGGTATGCTGAGCTTCCGGAAGCTGTCCGGGATTTGGTTGACTTTGCAGGATTCGGACCATTCTGCAGGGGGTTATCTCACTGTCTTATCAGTAGGACATTGTTTGCTGCTTTGGCGGAGAGATGGTGGGACACCACCAATTCTTTCCATTTTTCTGCGACCGGGGATATGACCATGACCCCACTGGACTTTGCTGTACTCACTGGCCTAGACCTAGGCGGTGGACCCATTCCCTATGACGAGGATATGGGTGAGTGGGAGGCTGCTTGGATGCATCTATTGGGAGCACTCCCACCTGTAGACAGAGCTTCCGGGAGGGTTCGGTATACTTGGTTCTCTTCCCATTTCCGGCGGCCACAGATGGAGCCTGAGTCTCCCGAGGAGGTCGAGCAGTATACCCGTGGTTTCCTCATGTTCCTCTTTGGCACCACTCTGTTTGCTGATAGAGGGAACATGGTCGGGCTGTATCTCTTGAGTGCCCTAGTAGACCTATCACAGGTCAATCAGTATGATTGGGGCGGCGCTGGCCTGGCTACCCTTTATTGTTACATGAGCGCAGTCTCTCGCGGGCGGGGGGACTTACTCGGCGGCTACTGGAGAGCCTGGGAGGTACATTCTGTCCTCTTGATTTACATTTTTGCTCCTCATTACTTGTTCACTGCACACACGGCGCACTTTGCATTCTGTATTCTGCCTTTAGCACTTTGTATTCACATTCCGCACTGCTTTTCTCAGCTATGGGTATATGCATATTTCCCCACATTAGCCCCGGAGATGGAGGTGGCAGGACCTCCTATGACTCCGTTTTCATTGATGTTTGAGGGCGAGCACCTATCGAGGCCTCGAGAGACTCTCTTTGCTCTGCGACAGTACTTCGACACCATGCGCGCGACAGAGGTATTTCAGAACTCTCAGTTCCTTTCATTTTCATCTTTGATCTGCTTTGTATTTCTTGATTTCTGATTGATTTGTACACTGGTTATCCGCAGATCACCTGGCAACCCTGGGCAGTCTTTGGCGACGATCTCGAGAATCAGTACCCCGGAGGGTCGACTAGTTCCCAGTATAGGTTCCTGCTCGAGGGACCAGTCGGCAGGGCTTGGTTCCTGGGGGAACGCTTTCAGCGTCAGGTGTGGGGGTATGATTCTCAGGACCCTCCTACTGTGCCTCCACCCACTATGCGGACTGCCGACAGGCTATCTACTGAGGAGGTCACTAGGGACATGCAGGGCACCGATGCTTTATTATATCTCATTGAGGGGAACTACGCCACCTATCGCCGCATATATCTGATGCCCCCCTTGACGGGAGTACGGGCTCCACCACTGAGGCCCACTGGCGCACCATCTTCGAGTCGTGCCCGTGCTGCAGACATCCCCTCTTCTAGCAGGGCTGGTGCATCTAGAGGTAGAGGCAGTTCGATTCCTCTGATCCCTTCGACTCTCGATCATCCTGGATGGCCAGATATGCCGACTGAGTTGACGAGTTGGCAGTATGGGACTACTTCTCCGATTCCGATCCCTATGGAGCCTCCGATGCCTGGTCACAGATATGTCAGTGATCCTGACTCACCACCGGTATGTTCTACCATTTTTCATTTATCACACAGACATTTCGGCAGTTGCTTATTTATTGATGACTTGAGCTTGTATCTGCAGCCACCTCGGGAGTACATAGATCAGATGCTCGGGGTGGTAGCCTCACTTGAGGGGATGGTCCTGCGTAGAGAGGCACAGATGTCCATCATGGGCTTCCAGGTACCCTTCATCTCTCTTGTATTTATCATATTTCTGTTAATGCTGGTTTTAAACATTCTGTTGCACTGATAGGCTGTGTAGAACACATCTGGCACACACCCCACTCACATACTGTACTTGCACCTGCTTTTTATGTTTGAACTGATGTATTGCACTTTTCATTTTCAGATGCCTCCCGTATATGCTCCTACGCGGGGCGGGCCACCAGGGCCTTCTCAGAGAGGTCGAGGTGCTAGACCTACTCGAGGTACAGGGACTCGAGGAGCTGGGCCATCCAGGCCTTACCGGGGAGCTCGAGGAGCAGGGTCGTCTCGCAGACGTAGGGCACCCATTGTCGAGGATGAGGAGGAGGAGGTCGCAGACCGTGAGTCAGAGACATCTCCTGGGGAGGGAGGCTCCGGTCTTGGTTCCGGGAGCGGGGGTGAGGCTGAGGGAGATCCGGAGGATGACAGCTCTGATCCGGATATGATGATGGTGCAGAGGTTATCCCGCAAAAGAGGAAGAGAGGGCCTTCTCAATCCCGTTCCCGAGGATACTGATGTTATTTCCTGCTTTATTTTACTTTTTGGCTAGTAGTTTGTAGCACTTTGCACATTATTAGGCAGTTTTATTTCCTGTAAAACTTGTACCTTTATTTTGTTGTAAAACATGATGGAATGAAACAGCTTTTTGAAAAGATGTTTGTATTTGAAATTCTTAGCATCGCATCGCATCATTTTGCACAAAAAATGGACTTGAATGGAAATGTGCCTTGTGTATTTACCGGGTCAGGTAATGAACCGACGCAACAAATCAAAACAACTCGACTCACTAAGAAATAACAGAATCTTAGCAAGTTTACAACTCGATAAGCAAAATACAACAATGTTAACGACTGAATAGACAAGACTTAACAAAATTGTGTAACCAAAAGGTAACAATTCAAAACACAAAATGCGACAGCTCGACAAAACTTACAACTCGATAAACAAAACAACAACTCGATAAGCAAAATACGACAAAACGTACTTCGGACGGACAATCCGGATGATGGAACACACCCGTAACTGAGAGAAATGGAGGCCTTCGACATTCCCGCTGCATGAAAGTGCCTCAAACTTCCTTCCGGCGGGCAAAACAGGACCAACGCGCGGCCGAAAACATTTTGCATTTGGAGACTAGAGAGTGGCCGGCCTACTAGAATAGATGGCCGGCCGGCCACCTCCCCCGTAACCTCCAGAAATTTGACACGTGTCCTTTAAATAGTGTTTTGCCCCTCTATAAAAGCCCCACCGTTGAACCTTATTCATTTCATCACCTTTCCTCACAAAAATGGAGGCATTTCTCGTAGAAAATCTCACATCTTGGATTTCTTCTTTAGATGGCTCGGAGAAGTTGAACTTTCGGGGTTTTGGCTTGAATGCACTGTTCACGCTGGGCCGGACTCCACTGCATCTTCCTTTCCTCTATGCCGCGGCAAGGTTTTGGAACCCGGTGACACACGTCTTCAGCTTCGGAGGGCAAGAGGTATGCCCTACTTTTGAAGATTTTCAAGCCTTGATGGAATCCGAGCGAGGCGAGGAGATCTTGCCCCAGCTCAATTTTGGCTATGCCCAGACCTTAGGGCGGATGTGCGGTCTTAATGCGCCTGATGCTAGATCTCTGATTGGTGATGGCATGTTGGATATCCCGAGCCTGATTTACCGATTTTCTGATGCCGGTGACCGCAGCAACCACTATTGGCAAGGTTTCCGGCAGCATGCCCTCTGCTTGTGCCTACTATCTCATTTTCTGTTTGTCTCGGGCTCCGGAGGAGCTAGCGTCCGTTTGATTGAAGTCGCCCAAGGTTTGAGAGAAGGAAAAAGTTGCATCGCCATGACTCTGGCCGAGACACTGATGGGCTTGGATGCTTTGCCGGGAGACAACCAGGTTTGCAGGGAGTCCACTACTGCTACAAGTAATGTTTCCCACCCAAGCTCACATGTATATTTGCTCACATCACTCGGCCCTCGGGCTCGTTTTTTCTCACAAAACCCTTATCTTACTTTTCTCTCATCGCACATCTCTCTATTCTTTATTCTCTCATTTTTCATCCCTCCCCAGATATGGTTGATGGATAAATTGCAAGTTGTGGACTCTTGTCCTGCTTACTCAGCCCGTGGCTACTTCTTTCGGCAACGCCTAGTCGATGCCCTTGATGAGGGATGGTGGTTTGAATGGATGTGCAATTTGTCGGCAGATCGCATTGCGTGGCGTTGTCCTTGGCTCAATCTCCTAGCAATGAGCTACAGCATGTCCCGGCAGGTCGGGATTCGACTGATTGGCTTGACTCACTGTGTATTCTATTTCCCATTCTGTATTCTGCGCCAGTTCAGCCATGATCAGACTTGCTCTCCAGAGGGGATTGAGTACCCAGCTACATTCCCAGTTCGAGGCGCACAGCTGGCTCGGCAGACCGCAGCATGGAGAGTTAGAGAGCTTCTGGCCCCTGCCCTTACTTTTAGTTGCACTTTATCTGACGAGTGCTGGGATTGGCTCAACGAGGAAGCACAGGTTGGGCCTAGGCTGGCATCAGAGGCTTCAACTAGCTCTGGAAGGGGGCGCAGGGACACCTGACTGGACTATGCCCCAGATTTATTGCTTTATTAGTACTTTCAAGTTTTCTTTATGAGTGTAATGAAAAAGCAACTTCAATTGTATGCAAGAGCAGGAGAACTCTATTTTGAAATCAATGAAATTGAAGGTTGTGGTACTGAAAATTTTCCGCTTTGGTCCAAAAATGGTCTTAGTTGTGAAAAGATTAATTTTGAACAAAGTCAACTTTTATTAAAACTTTTCAAAACTATTTTCGATATGGATCAGAACTGGACATGCCTGAAATCTGTCACTGAGATGTACAACCCCGGATCCCAGCAACTTGGAAAGTTGCCCCTAGTCTGAATGGTACCGCAGCATTCCATTGCAGCGGAAAGTTGCCCCTAGTTTGAATAGCACTATACCAGAGATTGCGATAAATGCTGATGAATAGAGATGCTTGAGATGATCAAATGGACAAAGTTGATCGGGGAAAAGATTACGGCTGAACTTCAGGATGAAGCTGCCTACGTATCCCAAAGATGGGAATCAAGCCTTACGTAGTTCAGGCTCAGGTTCGCTCGGGTATTTTTACTCTCCTTTTGCGCTCTAACTTTTGCCAAGGCCGCCCTTTGCGGGTTTTCAACCTTGCGAGCTCAGTTTTTATATTTTCAATTTTTTTGTGCTCTGAGTTTTGCCTAGGTCACCCTTTCGGGTTTTCGGCCTAGCGAGCCTCTCAAGGATAGTATTTCTTCAACTTGTCCATGTTGATCGGTTGTGAGAACTCCAAGCCATCTAGATCCATCAGAACCACAGCCCCACCTGACCAGATTGACTTGATGATGTAGGGACCAGTCCAATTGGGTCTGAACTTGCCCCTTGGGTCGTGAATGGGAGCTCGGTTGTCCTTGAGCACCAAATCTCCTTCTTTCAAATTCCTGGACTTAACCTTCTTGTTAAAAGCCCGGGCGATTCTGCGTTGATAACCCTGAACGTGGTACAGCGCTTTCAGCCTTCTTTCATCGAAAAGCATGAGTTCCTCGAATCTATTCTGCTGCCAATCTGCCTCGGCTATTTGGCACTCGGCCAATACTCTCAACGATGGAACCTCAATCTCAATTGGTAGAACGGCCTCCATCCCATAGACTAATGAATACGGAGTCGCCCCTGTAGAAGTTCTGATCGAAGTCCTGTAGCCCCACAGAGCGAACGGCAGCTTATCTGGCCAATCCCGATAGGTTTCCACCATCTTCTGCAGTATGCGCTTGATGTTCTTGTTGGCGGCCTCAACTGCTCCGTTGGTTTGCGGCCGGTAAGTAGACGACTTATGAAAAGCCACATTGTATTTTTCCAACAAGTCTATCACTTCCTTCTTGAAGTGGGAACCATTGTCTGAAACGATTTCATTTGGGACTCCGTAGCGACAGATGATGTTGTTCCTGATAAATTTTGCTACATGCGAAGCCTTCAACACCGCATAAGATTGGGCCTCGACCCACTTTGTAAAATAATCTATCGCTACCAAGATGAACTCATGCCCATTCGACCCCTTTGGCGTAACAGCCCCGATCACATCAATTCCCCAGACAGAAAACGGCCATGGCGAAGTCATGTTGTACAGCTTTGACGGCGGAATGTTCATGCGATTTGCATGAATTTGACACTTGTGACATCGCCGGACGAAACCAATACAATCTTCCTCCATGGTGGACCAGTAATAACCCTGTCTGAGGATCTTCCTTGCCAGCATGACCCCATTCATATGTGCTCCACATTCTCCTCCATGGATGGCTTCCATCAGACGCTTTGACTCTTCTGCATCAACGCACAGTTTATGCATTCCCAGATGACCCCTTTTATACAGTTTACCCCCGCAGATGATGAACTGAACGGCCAATCTTCTTATTGCCCTTTTGTCTTTGGCATTTACCCCTGGCGGGTACGCTTCTTTCTCCAAGAAATTCTAGATATCGTGATACCAAGGGTGTTCGTCCTGAACTTCATCTATGGCTGCAATCGACTCATAGGCAGGTGCAAATTTCTGATCAATGATGACTGGACGCATCCGGATTCCAGTCGGGATGTCTATCATAGATGATAGAGTTGCTAAAGAATCTGCGAACCTGTTGTTCTCTCTCAGTAGATGAGTAAAACTTAACTTTTCAAACCGAGGAATCAGCAAGTCCAAGGTCTGGTGATACATCATCATATTTTCCTCTTTTACTTTCCAGTCTCCTTTAGCTTGAGACACAACAAGGTTCGAATCCCCAATGACATCCAGCCGTTTTGCCCCTAGTTCTAGGGCTGCTTCTAAACCAGCAATGCACGCCTCATATTCTGCTTCGTTGTTCAAGACTTTGAACCGGAGTTTGAAGGCTAGAGGGATACGGGAATTGTCGGGTGCTATCAGTAACACTCTTATCCCATACCCATGTTGATTTGACGCTCCGTCAAAGTACATCGTCCAAATTTCATCGTCGATATACAGAATTGCTTCATCTGGGAATAGATACTCAACTGCTTCATCCCCCTCAACCGGATGGTCGGCAAGGAACTCTGCTACCGCTCTTCCTTTGACTGACTTGCGGGTGACATATGTGAGATCAAATTCGGAGAGCAACAGCAACCAACGAGCTAGCCTATCCGTAAGTGCTGGTTTCTCGAAGAGATATTTGATGGGATCAAGTCGTGAAACCAACATTACAGAGTGAGATAACAGGTAGTGCCGCAGCTTCCTGGTAGCCCATACCAGAGCTAAGCAAGCCTTTTCCAACGGTGTATACCGGGTCTCATATTCTAGCATCTTCTTACTTAGATAGTAGATGGCCTTTTCCACTTTGTCTTCTGATTCTTGTGCAAGCATGCAGCCCATTGTAGTTTCAGTCACTGACAGATACAAAATCAACGGTTTCCCCGGTTCTGGTGGTGATAAAACGGGTGGGTTCTGTAGATATTCTTTAATCTGTTCAAATGCAGCTTGACATCGGCCGTCCCATTGGAACTTCTTTCCTTTCTTGAGGAGGCCAAAAAGTGGTTCACAAGTCAAGGTTAATTTTGAGATAAACCGTCTTATGAATTGCACTTTACCCAGAAAGCCTCTCACCTCCTTTTCAGTCCTTGGTGGGGGCATTTCTAGGATGGCCTTGATTTTGGAAGGATCGACCTCTATGCCTCTTTGTGTAATTAGAAACCCCAGCATTTTTCCCGCTGTAACACCAAACGTACATTTTTGAGGGTTCAGCCGCAACCGGAATTCCCTGATCCTTTGGAAAAACTTATGCAAGGCGGTGTAGTGGCCCTCTCTTTCTTTGGACTTGACAATCATGTCGTCCACATACACCTCAACCTCTTTGTGGATCATATCATGTAATATTGTGGTCGCGGCCCGTTGATAAGTAGCTCCAGCGTTCTTCAACCCAAATGGCATTACCCTGTAGCAGTATGTCCCCCACGGGGTGGTGAATGCAGTCTTTTCTCTATCTTCTGGCGCCATCACTATCTGGTTGTACCCTGAGAAGCCATCCATGAATGAGAGCAATGCATGCCCTGCTGTGAAGTCCACTAACTCATCGATGTGCGGTAGGGGAAAGTCGTCCTTCGGACTAGCTCTGTTCAAATCCCTAAAGTCTACACACACCCGAATCCTGCCATCTTTCTTTGGCACCGGAACAATGTTGGCCAACCAAGTCGGATATTCAGATACCAGCAGGAAGCCTGCGTCAATTTGCTTGGTGACCTCTTCCTTAATCTTAAGAGCCCAATCCGGGCGGATCCTTCTGAGCTTCTGCTTGACAGGTCGGGCCTCGGGGTCAAGGGGGATCCGATGCTGTACAATCTCAGGATCGATTCCAGGCATGTCTTCGTAGGACCACGCGAAAACATCTTTGAAATCTTTTAATAAAGCGACTAAGCGCTCGCGTTCCTCCGAAGACAACGTGGACCCGATCTGGACCAGCCGCGGGTCCTCCTCAGTACCAATGTTCACGGTAGTGATTTCGTCCACTAGGGGTTTAACAAACCTCTCCTGCTCCTGTTCAATTAAACGTTGTAAAACCGGAGGAACTTCGTCCTCTTCGTTTTCATCAAAATTTTGAAAATCTGAATTAATGCAATAAATTAGGGGCACAGAAAAGTACTCGGAAACCACGGTTGCCTGATTCTCATTAAGTTCATCCAAATCGTCCTCGGTTACAATAGACTCAAATGAGAAAGAAAAAGACGACCTGGACAAGACCGTGGCATCCGGGTTAACATCCCCAGGAGTACTAGACTCAGACTCAGTCGAGCTGGAACCTGATTCCGACTCACAAGACTCGGTGGAATCAGATTCCGGCTCACTACCTGACCCGGTGCTGCTGGACAGAAATCCCTCCTCGTATTGCCAGGTGAGGGAGGGTGCGATTGATGCATCCAAGATAGCTGCTGGTCGGCTCGCAGCCGTTTCATTCTCAATCATGGAAACCACAAAGTTATCCCCCAAGCACTCTTGGTCGATCGGAGGATCAGAGAGGAGACATGCCAGTGCTACCCCCATTTCAAATTCAATGCCCTCAGGATCCACTGCTTTATACTGCTCAACCTCAGCTGGTGGGTCCGTCTGCTCTGCGGCAACGTCATCCCCGGATAGTTGCAGGTCGAAAAAGATCTCGAAGCCTGGCACGCGCTTCTTCTCCGCGTTCAGCCACGGCTCTGGGAAGCCGCAAAATGGAAAGTCCTCCCCTTCCCGGACAAAGCGTCCGTTCAGGGTACCCCGGATGGGCCTGTGCATCAGATCAAAAGGCTTCCCAGCCTGCTTCGCTCTGGCTCTGCCGGCCATTTCCTTACCTTTTCTCACCCAGTCCTCTTTGGTGGGCAGATAACCCAGTCCAAAGGTATGCGGGTTATGTGGCACTTCGGCCAACGCTGCGACTCCTTTCCTGCCGCTTCTTCCCAATCCCATCCCGGGGATATGTTGTAGCTTGTTCATGAGGTAGACGGATTGAGCACTGACGTACACACCTTCATTCACAGCCATGATGTTTTGCACCAACCGGGCCTCAGCCAAAGTAAATCCCGATATAAACACGTCCTCCATGCCGTGTTCAATCTCTAAGACTGGCATAGATATCTCCGGAGGGGGATGGATTGATGAGTTCCCAAACACAATGGCTACTCCCTTTCCACAGGGGTATTTCACCATTTGATGTAGAGTGGATGAGACGGCCTTTACCTGATGCAACCAGGGTCGCCCCAAAAGCATGTTAAAGGATGCAGGGACCTCCAAGACATGAAAATCTACCTCATGTTGTCCAGGCCCAATCTTGGTTTGGATTTTTACTGTCCCCAGGACATCCCTACTTGTATTGTCGTAGGCTCTGATTACTTGAGTGGTCGGTGTGAAGTCTACGGGCTTCAACCCGATTGCATATGCTGTTCTGGCTGGGCAGACATTGATAGCGGACCCGGTATCGACAAGTACCACCGGAATCCATTTGTCCCTGCATTCTACAGAGATGTAGAGGGGTCTGTTATGATCCACGCCCTCAGGCGGCAGCTCCTTGTCTGAAAAGGTCAATGCCGGGGAACCTCCTCCCGGAAAAACCAACCCAACCAGCTGCTCTGGTGTAGTTTCGATGGAGAGTTTGGCCTTGTCCATAGCAGATAGGACAGCCTGTCTATGCACCCTTGAAGCCATAAGCAGTCCCCAGATGGAGATGTCTGCTTGTATTTTCTTTAACTGCTTCAGTACAGCCTCTTCTTTAACTTGTTTCTCTCTCTGTTTTTCCGCCTCTTTATCTTTCCCTGATGCTTCGGGTTGATCAAGGTGTGGGGGCTTGAAATACCGCCCACTTCTAGTCATATGGTCTACCTCTTCGAGGTACCAGGTGCTGTCTGGTTGGCCACCCGCCCAATCTTCGTCTGTGTGGGCGAGATACAAGTCGTCATCTTCCCACCACATCCCATTAGCATCTAACAGGCACCTGTCTGGTTCGGGCATGTTTGCACTCTCAGCATTTTCCTCCCACATGCTCACAGCATGTTCAGTTTTCGTGCTTACAGCACTTTCAACTTCCTCATGGTTCTTTGCTTTTCAGATCCTCTCAAAATCCCATTTCTTTTCTTGTTCCTCCAGCGTTAATTGTTCGGTTTTCAAAGTGTCTTGCTCCTGAGCGAAATTCTTCGTACCGGCGCTCTCCGGCAAGTCAATCTGACCCTCGGCCCTTCCGGCCACAAATGGTACAATATCTGGCTGATCATCCAACCACCCAACGACTTCTGCTGACTCCCCGTATTCGAACCAGTTGATTGATGCATCCCCTGATTCTTGGTCGCTGAAAAATTGGAGGTTGGCGAAGTCCTGTTCCATTGTAGTCAGATCATCTGCCCCGTGTTCAGGTCTGTCCCCCCGGATCATGCACAGTTCAGTCTTCTCTGGCAACCCCACACTCAGCTTAGGCTGGCCCATTGACAAGATATATTCACTTGGATCATAAGCTCTTCCAGCTAGATTCCCAGACTGCTCCACCCCAGACTCAACAGTTTTGCTCTCCTCGGAAGCCTGCCCCGTTCCATTTTCGGTGGTCACCACCTTTGGCTCAGGTTGGGTTGTGGAGGTGTCCATCATGCACAAGTCAGTGCTATCAGGAAGGATCACCTTTGGCTTGGGTAGGTGGGAGGGAGTAATGTAGATACTAGGGTCGTAAGACACGTCCCCAGTTTGGATGAAATTGATTCTTTTGGGTGGATCTTGGTTATGTGCTGGGAGTGGATTAGTTGTGACGTTGGGTCTCTCGGGAGGTAGAATGATGTTTTTGTCAATGAGGTCTTGAATCTCATGACGCAGCCTGTAACATTGGTCGGTATCATGACCATGCTGCTGGTGGTATTTGCAATATTTGGCTGGGTTGTGGGAAGGGGGGAGTGGATTTGGAGGGGGCCTCGGTTCCAAGGGTTTCAGATGCCCCTTTCTGACTAGAACCCCGAGGACTTTGGACAAAGGCATATGTAGTGGGGAGAAGGTTCGTTGACCCCTGGATTGGTATCTTGAAGCTTGGTTACTGCTCCCAGATGCATCAGAAAAAGGTGTGGCCGCTGCGGGCCTCGGTTGGGGAGGGGGGAGTGGTGGTGACCATACCGACCTCTGAAGTCCTTGTATTGGCAGAGCCACTCGGGCCCGCATTGTTATTACGGTTGAATGTTCTTCGGGGCTGCTCCCGATCCTGATCGATCAATCCTTGCTTCATCGCATCTTCGATCTGTACCCCCATCTCGTGTAAATCTGAGAAGGTGGGGAAAGGGAGTACGATCATTTTCTGCATTAACTTAGGTTGGAGATTGCGCACAATCATCCGGATTTGATCTTTATCAGTTGGCCTTAAGGTCATCATCGATGCCTTTGCTCTCCACCGAGTTACAAAATCAGAGAAAGTCTCTTTTTGTTCCTGCCTCGTCGTTTCGAGATCACGTGTTGTAATCTCGATCTGAGTATTATATGAATATTGTGCAACGAAGGCCTCGGCTAGCTCATCCCAATTTCTCTTCACATCATCTTCCAATTTTGCGTACCAGATGGCCGCAACCCCTGACAAAGTTCTGCCAAATAAAGAAAGCTTTTGCGGTCGGGTTAGGCCCATCGGCCTCAAGACGTCTGAAAATAGCCGGAGATGGACCATAGGATCCCCTGATCCGTCAAAACGATCAATCTGCGGCATCTTAAATCTGTCCGGCAGCGTCACGGCCACGTCAGTGTAGCCGTCTTCAATATCTGGGATGGCCTTCACCCCCTGTGATTTCTTGAAGAGCTTTTCCAATTTGCTCAATTTCAGAGCTGTCTGGTCTACCTCGAACTCAAATGGAGAGTCCGGATGATTAGGTGTAAGATTCTTGGACAGTTGCGGCGGAAGCGGGGGCGGAGCCAGCCCCGTTGGAAGACTCGTGTCCTCTTGAGTGTTTTGGAAGTTTGGCGGAGCGTTCTGTGGATTCGGAGGGGCATTCTGGGTGTTCTGGGTATTCTGAGGATTCGGAGGGGCATTCTGAGGATTTAGCAGGGTATTCTGGCCAGTGGGTGCCTGCTCAGGCAGTGGAGCCGCTGGTGGAGGGGGAATCTGATGCGCCCCTAGTGGAGGAGGGACCTGGTGTGAAGCAGATGCTGCATTCTGCTGTTGTAATCTGGTGATCAGCTCAGACTGCTGGGCCATGACAGCGGCCTGTTGTTTAGAAAATTCCGCCTGGCGGATAGCATCATCTTGCATTTGTTTCATGCTCTCATTCATCTGGCGCATCATCGCCTCCATCCCTGATGTATCCTGATGTTCCATCTGAATAACTGGCAAGTGTATCTCTATAGCGGAAATAGCGACCTCAGTCGGATTGTTCACTGCTAGGGTAGGCCTCTGCCCTGATGATCTCTGCTCAGACGGACTGCGCCTTATCGGCCTTCTCCTAACAACTGGGGGTAGCGAGTGGAACACTGGATGTCCGTCAATCAGATCCTCGGATCGAATAAGTCGGCGACCTCGTGTCCAAAGTGCTTGGGAAGTATCTAGTGGTTCAGAAGCAATCGTGCTGAAAACTGCCCTAGCAAAAAGATAAATAAAGCGAAAAGGAAATAAATAACCAGAAAAACGGACAGCATAACAGCTTAAATTAAATACACAACACACAGTCGGGCATACAACACGCAGTTTGATAAGCTGGAAATACACTGTCCTCAACCACTGATCACTGTTCCTATATCACTGTTCCTCTAAACTGAATCCGATATCCGCAGACAACTGATTCTCAGATATTGACTGATGCCCGCAGGCCTGACGCCCAATCTCAAAAACTGATGCCCGCAGGCCTGATGTGACTCATAAACTGATACATGCATTCCCTGTAGAGACGCACTCTAACAAGCACATAACAGATAAATGAGAGCCAAAACACCCCTATGGAGGGGTAGGGTTCCCCTGTCCTATTTTGTCAGGAGCTAGGGTTTCACTACGTACGCAACGGTTTCAAACAACCTATAAACGGGTAAGCAACCTGTCCTAGTTTGGAATGGTCACTATGGATCCGAATATGCACTAGGTCGAATGGTCAAAAAGGGTGCCCCGGTAAAACCGGGGTTTGTGTTCCCATGCTGTCAGAGCCCAGAGCCGATCAGCCTTACGGACATGACTTGACAAGACAAGCCTCCGACAAATCGTTCGGGAATGGCATATGGCAAACACGGTGTCCTAGGCGCACCAATGCAAATGCAATGCAAAAAAACACACAAGTGTAGTCAAAACCAGATATCATGAGTTCGAGTCAAGTTCTCTAAATCCCCAGCAGAGTCGCCAGAAACTGTAACATGTCCGCGAGGGACCTCGCTACAGTTCGGACTCGATTTGTGCCACGGTTCTAAATCTCGAACCAAAGAGTGCAAATCCGGTAAATCGTTTTGAAAACAGATTTTTTGAAAGAAGTGCCAAACATGGACTGCTTTGCCAGATACAGAGTCGCCACCTAAATATTTTTTAAATGGGAAATTTAGGAAACCCTAACTCGGTGCCAAAGGCCACGTGTCCGTCATCACCAAAGTTGGCTCGGGAACTCGGGTACGATTGGGGAAGGTCACATCGTGAGCACCCCCGCTCGCCCGGTCAAAGACCGGCCTCTACTAACCATGATATCTGCTTTTGAAAACATTGTATGCTCTTATTCCGGTTATTAGCCTAGGTTACTATGTGATGCTCGCAGCAAACAAGTATAGACCGAGTCGCCTGAATTGGAACAAAACATTTCATGTTTGTTTGAAAGATGATTTGCTACCCGCAGGTAGGCTTAAGATGCAGATTTTGCCACCCTCGGGTGGGCTTAGAAAACATGGTGTTGCCACTATCTAGTGGGCTTAAAACAAACAGTCGATGAATTATCCCAATTCAGATAACCCAACCTTCACCCACAGGCATTCAAGGCAGTTATATCACATAAGCAAATAGCCTCATGGCAAGCATGCTATTCATGGTAGTCACTCACATGCATGCAAGGATGTTAAAGCATAAAAACTCACCGAGTACTCCAAGCCAAAACAGAAATTACGTTAGAAATCATGCATGATCCTAAGTATACTGAAATGCCTAATGCAACACATGCAAAATGCAACTATAGCAGGCTCGGCTATTCTAAACATGGCATATGGAATGCGAACAACTAACATGTATTCAACTTGGAATTGAAATACGATGCAATTTGTATGATGCGCCGAGCCCGGTGCATGCAAAACAGATGAATGATGCAAACATGCTGTCATACTGTATGCTAATTGAAATATGCTCTATATCTAACCATCGTAAGCAGATAAATAAAAGGGAGAAAGACGTGGGGTTGGAAGACATACATCACACTCACCCACACTTATTACAATTATGCCCTCGCACAGAGGGTCCGAATAAATAATACAGTCCGAATAAAAGAATAATACAGTCCGAAATAATACAGATTCCTAATTAATTAACGAATTAAATAAGAAAGCTGTAAACTGGCATGCAAGCCAGGGACTGCCTTGCCTCCGCCCTGAATAATGAAATGATGCATGTTGGGCTGCCTTGCGCGGAAATCCACTGGGATGCCCCAATTAGCCTCTGTTTGTAATGTTTCCCGAAACGCGTGCCAGACTCCGAAAAGTTGCTGATTCTTCATTTTGCTGTAACAGAGAGCAGGAAAGGGGCATAGCAATGTATCTCACAAATATATGCATGCCTCGATTCTCGTGCCACCAATCACGCATATCGATGCATGATGGCCGAGGAGTCGGATTGCACAACTCAATATAGGATGAATGCATATGAATGCTACGACAAAACCTAACTCCATCATGGGTAATCCGGAGTGTCGGTGACTGGGGAATTGAGACCCGTTCCGTCACTCGGAGTACGAAACGTGCCTCGTTTCCCGTGCCCGGGCTAACTCCTATCCCGAACACTATGCAATATGCATGATATGCATGAATGCAACCTAAGATACAACTTAGTATGCACAATGCAGATGAAAATGAGATGCCTCGAAATGCGTGCACACGGGCACGCAAATCGAGGAAACGTATGAATGCAATGCAAATAGGCATGAATGCGATCTAATATAATTTAGCATGCATGATGCTATGAAAATGAGGTACCTCGAAATGCGTGTCCATGGGCACGCGAACCGAGGAATACGGAATGACACACGAAATGCAATGATGGGCTTATACCAACATGAGAGGGCCTCAGCCGCACTCATATAGGATGCTGTCGGATAAAAAAGAAGTGCCTCGAAATGCGTGCCCACGGGCACGCAAACCGAGGCAATGACATAAAGGCACGAAATAGCCTGAAATATGATATACAATGAGACTAAAATGAGATGTCTCGAAGTGCGTGAGTGGACCTCAGCCACACTCACATAAGAAGCCGTCGGATAAAAAAGAAGTGCCTCGAAATGCGTGCACACGGGCACGCAAACCGAGGCAATGGCATACGCAATGCAAATGACATGGAAAATGCAAATTGGGCTTACACTAACATGAGAGGGCCTCAGCCGCACTCACATAAGAGGCCGAAAGATGAAAACAAGCTGCCTCGAAATGCGCGCACACGGCACGCAAACCGAGGCAGTGACATACAGGCATGAAATGGCATGCAAATGAAACGTGGCATATGGCATATGAAAAATGCAAATTTCAGTAGCTAAAATGATGCACAAATAGCCCCCGAATTATGACAAAATTACACCCGATGCCCGAAATGCAATGTTATGCACCCGAAACGGCCTATAGCCCTACTAAACATGCACAATATGGACATAACATGTAAAATAGTAGCAAGGCAGCCCCTAAACTAGCATTTTTTCAGTACAAAGTATGGCCAAACAATGATCACAAGTATGGCAAAAATAGCTTGCAAAAATGGGGGAAAAGAGGAGAATTACAAAGCAAGTGGTATATAAAATGCTCAAACTGAAATACACAGTTCTAAAAAATTAAATAGGGGCCAAAAATATGCACATTTACAAGAGATGACATCCCCCAATTCAGTATGTAGATATGCTCAAAATAGCATGCAAAATGAAGCCAACAAAGGCTACCACATGAGGTATCAAAAGAAAGTACCAAACAGCTTTGGACCCTTAACAAGACATGAAGAATGGGCTAAAATAAGACACTTTCTAAGCCTGATGAAGGCTCAAAACAGAAGCCAAGCAAGCCCAACAAAGCATGCAATTTTACGGTAAATTGAGGGAATTACAAAACAAGTACATGATATAAAGGCCAAAAATGGTTGAGCCCTTCTTCAATGTTGGAGCGAGGCTCAAAATAAGCCCAATCACAGTTTATATCAAGCTCGAAATCTGATCACTCATGAGCTAAAAATAGCATGCAAAAGCAAGAATAGAACATGAATTCAAAGCAAGTGGTATGCAGATAATGAAAACCAGGTTGAGCCCTTCTTAAATGTTTAAGAGGGGCTCAAAATAGGCACAATATTAGTTCATGAGATGCTCCAAATCAGATCACAAGTAGGCCAAATAAATCATGCAATTTTACGGTAAATTGGAAGAATTACAAAGCAAGTGCATGATAGAGTCACCAAACATGGTTTAGCCCTTCTTCAATGTTGAAGAGGGGCTCAAAATAGGCCCACTCACAGTTTATATCAAGCTCGAAAATGGATCACTCATAAGCCAAACAAAGCATGCAAAATATTGGCATAAAGAGTGATATTGAAAGAGGTGCATCATAGAGGTGCCAAATGGGGTTGAGCCCTTCTACAATGTTGTATAGGGGCTCAAAATAAGCCTAATCTCAGTAGGGGTCGGAGCCCAAAACAGAGAGCAAATAGGGTAAAGAATTGATGCAAAAAAGTGCTAGAAAAAGGGAATTAGTGACTTACCCTTGAAGATCAAACTTTTGTGGCTTCTTGGCTTGATGAAAGTTGCTTCTAAGCCTTTGAAAATCACTCCTTTGCTTCTGGAATGGAGGTGGTGATGGTGAGGCTTAGGGTTGATGAAGGAATGGCCTAGAACCTTGAAGCTTTTTAGGGTTTTGGAGATGGAAAATGGAGTCAAATGGAGATGACCTCTTGAGATGAATTTTTGTAACCCTAGCAAAGAGGGGGATCAGCCCCTTAAATGGGCAAGAAAGGGGTGTAAAAGGGGAGGGAAATGCATCCAAGCTTTCCCTCCCAAAATATCCCCCGGAGGACAAGGATATTTTGAAAAGCAGCTGGATAGCTGTAAAGGGCTCAAAAGCAGAAAGCAGGCCGGCCAGGTATATTTCTTGAAGGTGGCCGGCCAGCCACCCAACTGGTCGGCCAGCCACTCCCCCTGGCCGGCCGGCCATGGCCAAAAAATGAACTGAACAATTGCTGGCCGACCACCATGTTTTGGTGTCCTCCCAGGTGTGTAGAACAAGGTTCCAAGGTTGGAATTTGGCAACTCTGAAACAGGAGTCACAACATTGAACTTGAAGGAGAGGCTCAAAAATGAAAAACACAATTACTGGCCGACCAGTACTTTTTAGGGTCCTCCCATGTGTGTAGAACAAGACCCCATGGTTGGAATTTGGCAACTCTGAAACAGGAGACACAATATTGCATTTGAAAGAGAGGCTCAAAAATGAAAAACACAATTACTGGCCGACCACCAGTTTTTAGGGTCCTCCCATGTCCCCTCATCACAAATATGTAGTCTCGGCTCGAAGAAAATACCCCTAGGGTGTTCAACATTGGCCCGGAAGTGAGCAAAACGTGCGCCGGAGGAGTGAAACTGGTTTTCTGGAACAATTGCTGGCCTTCCACCCTCCAGTGATCTTCCTGGTGCTAAAACAGAGGTACCTGCCAAAATTGAACAAAAACCGATGCAAAATGAATGCTCGGGGCCCAAATCACGCAGTTCGGGGTCCCGAAAATAGGCTGCAGGCACCGAAAGTGGTGTTCGGCCACGAAGTGGGTATCAGAGGCCCCAGTGTTCCTCAATATGATAAAACAGAGGTTCCCGCCGAAAATGAACAAAAACCGATGCGAAATGAATGCTCGGGGCCCAAATCACGCAGTTCGGGGTCCCGAAAATAGGCTGCAGGCACCGAAAGTGGCGTTCGGCCACGAAGTGGGTATCTGAGACCCCAGTGTCCCTCGGTATGGAGTAAATGAGATGCATGCCAAAAACCGGAGAAATCGGAGATGGTTGGGCGGTCCCGAACCGAGGCACACGGCCTGACGGTTCCGAAAACCGGGAAACGGGCTCCGAAATGGGCAAAATGGCCTACGGCCACGAAATGTAGCCCACGGCCACTGAGAGATAGTCTACGGGACCACTCCCTCCCCTCAGGAAAGAAAACAGAGAAAACCGAGTCTGGTTCGCAAACCGAGACAAGGCACAGAAGAGAGTTCGGGAGTCCGGAGGCAGGGCGCACGGCCGCGACTCTGAGACTTTTGAACGAGCACGATATGCAACATCACCGAGCGCTCAATCGGTGACGTCTGAGTCTTAAGGTCGGTCAAAAATGGGGTGTCTACACATTTCACGCCCAATTTTTCCAGTCGGAGCCAGAGGTTTCTATGGCAGACTTGGCAAGATTGAGTCAAAGGCCTGAAGAAAAGGCCACTCAGTTTATTGCCAGATTTAAGAGGGCTCGAAATAAATGTAGGGTCATCCTTCCAGAGCCAGAATTTGTAAGATTGGCTCAAAACGGTTTAGAGTTCAGGCTTCGAAAGAAGTTTGACTCAACTGAATTCAAGGATTTGGTCGAACTGACCTATAAAGTGTCTCGATATGATGCATTACTAGAGGAGGAACAAGATCGAAATAATGCTTCGTATAAGACGTATTATAGAGATCCCAATTATGAGATCGATGCAGCAGAGATTATGGGTAAAGAACCTGTAATCTGTGAAGCATTAATTCATAAGGATACAACCATCGACCAGCAGTTCAAAAAGAAAGATTTTCACAGAAAGTACTCTTTCGATTTAACAAAAGCAGATGACATTTTTGATCATCTGCTTGCAGCCAATTTCCTTAAGTTACCAAAAGGAGTAAAACTGCCATCTCCAGATGAACTTAAAGGAAAAGTATATTGTAAATGGCATAATTCTTGGTCTCACTCGACTAAAAACTGTATTATTTTTCGAGACAGGATCCAAGAGAAAATTCGGAAAGGTAGTTTGAAGTTCCCAGCCAAAACAGAAAAGGCTATGGGGATTGACAGTAACCCGTTTCCAGAAGTTAGAGAAAGCGCGGCTAATGTGGTTGTTCCAAACTTTCAGAATCTATCTCTGCAGGAATTGGAAGAAGTCAATGTGCAAATGCATATTGCCAACCAGACAACTGCCAAAAAGGAGACTAGAAACCCACCAGTCATTGGACAAGGTTTCTCACATCAGAAGGAAAACTCTGATGAAGAAGTACTGGATGACGATTCTTTAGAAGCAGCAGTAATACAAAGGATGTGTCCCAGATGCAGACTAAGCTACAAATGGTTGAAGGGGCTTCCAGTTGACGGGAAGCAAAATTACAGGGATGTTCAGAGGCGTCCTAAGTCAACCAACGCTTACAACAAAAGGCCGTATCCGGCTGGTGATAGGCAGCGACCACCAATGGTTGAGCCTGCAATGGACAGGATGCATGCTAAAGGCAAAAGGCCCTTACATGAATCTAAGCCACCCAATTACTACAGAATAGAGAGTTGCCATGCTGAAAGAAGACTGGAGAGAGGCTCATTTCATGGGAATAAAGCCAGGGACTGGCTTCCTAGACCAGCTTCACGCAGGACAGAAAGTGATTACCTTCACCAAAGGTCTGAATCGGGCTCAAAGCATGAGGTCAGAGCCAACCATGTATCTTCACAGCCAGCTTCGAAGACGGCTTCGAAGGACGAAAAAGGCAGTTCAACATCTAAGTCAGCAAGTTCGTGGGTACCTGGAGTCCCAGACTGGTTTGTAATGCAAAGCAAACCTAGGGAACTGCCTGTTCGAAGAGATGTTGGAGTCCAAGGCAGGATGGTCAAGCCTCCTTTGGTGGCTCCTAACAACTGGGTGTTGCTGAAACACCCAAAGACAAAGGAACCAAATATGGTTCCAGTTATTTCCAGATCACAGAGGAGGAAGATTCAGCGTAGGTACACCCAGTACCAGCAAGATCTGAAAGAAAGTGGAGAGAGTTCTTCACTGGTCAAGGCAGAAGGAAAGAAAACTTCGAAGTCAGACCATACTCCAAAACCGACCCTACAAAGCAAAGTGGTTTGTAGCAGAGAACAGTTGGCCCAGGTTCATTCTGAACTAAAGGCCAGAGAGAAGTCTAGTTTGGCAGGGCTGGAAAAGGCTCTGATGGAAAGTGATAGCGAAACGGAAGAAGAGATTGGCATGAGCCAAAAGAAGGAAATGATAGAAGAGGAAATGTTTGAAGCCTTCATGGCTGAGCAAACATTCCTGACTGGAGAACCAGTTGAGAAGGATCCTTCGAAGGGATCAGTTAACAATGAAATGCCAGAGTGCAGCATGGAGGATGCTGTTGAAGTCACTGGGCAAGGTAGCCAAGGGGAAGAGAAGGTACAGCCAGTTATCCAATTTGGCTCATTTCCGCCAGTGTCA